>PVJI01004955.1:20653-102299 GCA_004026765.1 Micronycteris hirsuta
TTTTTAATCTTGGGTAATGTAATTATGATGTGCCTTGGTGTGTTCCTCTTTGGGTCCAACTTCTTTGGGACTCTCTGAGCTTCCTGGACTTCCCGAAAGTCTATTTCCTTCACCAGCTTGGGGAAGTTCTCCATCATTATTTGTTCAAATAAGTTTTCAATCCCTTGGTCTTCCTCTTCTCCTTCTGGCACCCCTATAATTCGGATGTCGGGACGTTTAAAGACATCCTGGAGGTTCCTAAGCCTCTCCTCAGGTTTTTGAATTCTTGTTTCTTCATCCTTCTCTGTTTGGATGTTTTTTTCTCTCTGCTGGTCCACTCTGTTGGTTTGAGTCCCAGTTTCCTTCTCATCCCTATTGGTTCCCTGCAGATTTTCCCTCAGTTTCTTTATATTATCCTTCACTTGCTCAACTAATTTCGACCATTTTTCTTCCAATTCTTGAACATCCTGATTACCAGTGTTTTGAACTGTGCATCTGATAGGTAGGCTATCTCTTCATCACTTAGTTGTATTTTTTCTGGAGCTTTGATGTGTTCTTTCTTTTGGGCCATTTTTTTTTCTCAGTGTTCCTGTTACTTTAAGGGGCGGGATCTTAGGTGTTCACCTGGGCAGGGAAACCCACGTCTCTGTGTTGTGACGCTGCCTGTGGGGCAGAGCCTGAGAGAACAATGGTGCTTGCTCTGCTCTCCGCACCCACACTGACACCCACAATCAAGCTGCGCCCTTCTGCACTGGCTCTGGGGTCGGTGGACGGGCCCACACAGTTCCAAGTCCCTGTGGGTCTCCCCAATGAACTCTCCTGTGAGGCCAGGAGTTCCTGCCTCAACCCCCACAGTTGTTTTCAGTTGGTTCTTTGAGGTCTTATTTCCCTGCACCGATGGGCTGCGTGGTCTGCTCCGCTCCCAGCTTTTTCTCCTGGTTTGTCTGCAGGCGAATGAGGAGCCACCCGGTCCGCCAGTCTTGGCCCTGTTGGGTCCGGGTGGGCCGGGCGTGCAGCTGCGTTTTGTCAGGCGCACCTGCCACGGGTCTCTCCAGGCAGCTGCAGCGTTGCCGGTACCACCCCACAAACCGCGGTCTTGACTCACTCTCTCTGTCCGGCTCCGCCCCGCTTACCGGTCTCGATGAATGTGTCTTCTTTAACTCCTTGGTTGTTGGACTTCCTCTCAGTTTGATTTTCTGTCAGATCTGGCTGTTTTTGTTTATTTAAATTGCTGTTTTTCCTCGTTTGGTTGTGTGAGGAGGCATAGTGTATCTATCTATGCCTCCATCTTGCTGGAAGTCTCCTGAGTTTTTATTCTCCACTAGTTACTTCCTAATCAACTATTACATTATAAGGTCACTGTCTACAATTGGCTGTCTTCTTTCCCCAAGAAAAAATACCTTAATGGGTTTTTGACTCATATTATCAGACTGGTTGCTCTGAATTCTCTTTTTACTTTCTTTGTGAACTCCTGATTGAATATCAATGACAAAGAAGTCTTAGGTATAAATCCTCTTAACCATAGTTTTGCTCAGTTTATTACATAAGGGGCATTGGAATTTAAATTTAACTTCTATGTGAAACATGATTTAATACTTTTATGAAACCTGCAGGCATACCAACATGACCATCCAAGGAGAAATTCTGACTTCTGACTCAAAATCGAACTCATTAGCCCTTTGTTGCAGCCTTACTGATCCTCTGATGTAGACTGACCAGCACAGTGAATTCCAAGACAAGCTATGGCAGCCTCTTCTTCACTGTGTGTTACTGTAGGTGTCTTTTTCAATGCCTCAGTTCAATAGGTCATAATAAGAAAAAGGAGATTTTAAGGGTCTTTTTACTTCTCTGAGTCTGTTTCCTCCTCCAGAAAGCAAGGGGCTGGACTAGGTGGTTATTGTGTAAGTTCTGTTATGACACTAATAGTCCATCTATGCCTACCTATGCACAACCATGGAGGTTACAAATACACACAGATTCTTGGCTAAATAGAATTGTCCTATTGAACTGGTATAACAGGGTGCAGCCAAGGGGGGTGTGCAAATGAGGATTTATAATAGGGTCCAGAACTCAAGGTGTCCAGGAAATATTAGAAATATATATAGGATGTCCTCACCCCCACGAGTCTGAACTGAGGGGGATGGGACTCCTGGAGTAGGGCCATTCAGAGCTGTTTTGCATAACAGCAGCTTTGCAGATAACCTCTGGCATGGTCATTTAACATATCTATAACCTTTAACTGGTTTCATAGATATGCTAAATAGCTGTGGCCATGTTTTGAGCCAGGGCGATGGAAGTTACTTCCACCCCAAGAGGTAACTGAGAGGCAACTCCCCCTGGACACAGCGCCTGTGTAAAAGCTTGGAGATGACTGGCTCTGTACCATGGGGCCACACCCACCCACAGCTAACATGGCAGCCCAATACAGCTGGAAGAATGTGAAGTGCTGGCAGGTGTAGCTGATTGAAGGAGGAGTCGGAAATGGGGCTGCAGAGGAGGATTGGCGAGGGTATTTAAACCCAGGCATGGCAGCCATAGCTCTCTCTCTCTGGACCACGAAGGGTAGGAGTGGGGACCCCTCGGCCTCAGAGACCAGGCAGGACCACATGGCTTTGGGTGGCTCCCTTTGCCACGCAGCCTAGGAAGCAGGAGAGACTTTGCCTGGAAGAAAAGGGGTGAAAGGACTCTTGCTGGTGGGCCATGAGAAGGTGCCACATGTTTTTGGATTAACTGAAGATCACAGAGGCGACACAGTGGATGGTGTCAGAACTGAGGGTCTGCCTAAATCACGAACTTCTACTTCTTTTCCTGAGATACAGTACCCTGGACTGGGCAAAGGGGAGAAGGAAGGACTGTACATTTGTGGGTATTCTAGAGAATGGGTATTCCAAAAAACTTTAGTATTTTAAAGGAGACCTTAAGTCATTACTCCAAGCCTGTATAACTTGTAAATAAATAATTCCTTTCCTTTTCACCAGTCTCTGGCATTGAGAGATGTCTTTCCGTTGGCGGCGGGCATAACGAACCTGGTACGGGGTTGGGGTATTGTTGGGTGTTCCCCGCCTTGCTCTCTAACAGTGGGACATTTCCTACTTAGAAATACATGGCCTCAAGGAAATGAGTCCTGAAGTCCCTCATGAAACATGTTTATTTTAAAAGGCAACATCCAATCAGATTTTGTCAATTGTCACCAAATGGACTGTCTGGTTTTAAGTGATGCTCGGCTGTGAGGCTGAGCCAGATGTGTCAACCAATGTTTGCTGACATCAATTCAATGCCAACAGAAACCCCCAATTTAGCATGCAGTGAAGGAGGAATCTATTCAGTGAAAAACAACTCAATTGTTATACAGCATGGCCGTGAGGCAGCCCTGGGTCAGGTGTCTCTGGAGCCAGGATCCTCTCTAGTTAGACAGTTCTGCTCTGCTTCTGTGAAGCATCTTTGGTGTTTCAGCTCAGCCAGGGCAACATAGTTCTCAGTCTTTGGAAAGGAAAAGCCCACTGCTGAAGTCAGAAAGGAACTGGCTTATATAGACAGAAGTCTCTACCCCTGATCTCTGATAGGTCTATTGTCATGCAAATCAAGACCCAAATACTCACAGTTTGATTGGTCCAAAAGGTACTGTCTTAATTGGTCAGAAATGAGTTGCTGTAATTGGTCAATGAAGAAGCTGATAGGCTATAGCTTCACAGCTTCTACTGGATAGGGGAAATCTTCAGTTCTATTGTTTGAAATAGGACTCTAGGAATTTATTTATAAGGGCTGCCTCAGATGGCAGGACACAATGCAGAGGTAAGTAGTTTAGTCCAGGATTCTCACTGAAGGGCAATTTGCATGACAGGGCACTTTGTAGAAATGGCTGCTAAGCTGTTTTCTTTCTTCCTCTTTTTCCTCTTTCCCCTCTCCTCTTACCCCTCCTCTTCTTCCTTCTCCCCTTCTTGTTGTTGTTATTCTTTTTTTTTTAATTGAGCCAATGATCAACAAAAGAAAAAAGCAAACAAAATATAACCAGAGACATTGAAATTAAGAACAATCTAACAATAGCCAGAGGGGAGGGGGCAAGGGACTGTGGGGGGAAGGATTTTCAGGAACTACTATAAAGGACACATGGACAAAACCAAGGGGGAGGGTGAAAGCAAGGGAGGGAGGTGGCCTTGGATGAGGTGGGGAGGGAGTGGTGGGGAGAAAACAGACAACTGTAATTGAACAACAACAAAAAAATTGAACCCAGTTAGCCACTGGGAGCCCTTTTTAATAGGTATCTTCTCTCTCAGGATTCACAGATATAAGGGCACTACTCCTGCCTCAATTCTGTCAGGAGCAGGGATAGATTTCTTGTGGAATTCTGGAAAAAAAGACTAAATTAACCTTTGTGAAGAAAGCTGTGTCTAGAGTTACCTGGAAGCAAAGTGGTATAATGTTCATTTGGGGAAAAAATGGACAACTTCATAGGAAGGTAGGTTGAATACAAGGTAGAGGGCATAAGAGATGAAGGTAGACACACAGAAATAGGTAGAAAGAGAGCATAATTTATGTAGCTAAGGAAACATGTTTTTCCCCCAGAGGTTGGGGAGCTGTCAAAGAATTGTAAGCAGAAGGGCCACAGTCAGGTTTACTGAGTCCAAGGCAGCCCACAAGATGAAGAGACACAGACATACACTACCAGGTGCCTGGTCAACAGGCCGGCTTCAAAATACCTACCCTGGGAATGGCTTCCCCAGCGGACAGGGTCAGCCTGTCGAATATGTGAAAGAACGAAGCATATAAATTTCACAGGTCTTCAGGAGACTGGACATAACTTTCATTTGTGCTGAGAATCACTACAGAAATTCAAAAAATTGAATGTTTTATCATGAAAAGCTGAAAGGAGAAAGTATGTAATCATTCTGTGAAAACTTTTGCCCAAACAGGCCTTCTTGTTTTCTATTTCAAAAACAACATAAATTTGTCATAAACTATTTCTTTATAATATGAAAAGCTTCTCTGATACCAAAGAGAAGAGCAGGATGCAAAAATTAAGATGGAGGGCTTTGGTTGTGATACTCTCAGGTGGAGTTGACATCTTCAGATCATCTGGGATAAAAAAGAGCATCTTAGGTCAGGGTCTCTAGAAGCAGATAGGCAAGGAGTCATGTGAAAATGATGTACAATGGAGGAAGTCTTTTCTAAGAAGAAACTGGTGAGGGAATAGGGGAGCAGAGCAGGGGAGGGGAGGAAGCCAGAAACGGAGTCCAGAGGATCTCACTGGAGTAGGACAACCATCCCCACAAACCTTGCACTAGCCAAGTGGGTACAGTTTGGAGTTAAGGCAGGGGCACTTTTTTCTTCAGTGCCTGACATTCTTTCTAGATGTAGAAACTTGAGCAAGTTACTCACATTTTCTTACATATAAGAGCTCAGTTTTTACTTTTGTAAAAAGGGAATGTTACTGCTTCCCTTATAGGGTAAGCTGTAACTTAAATAAACATAGTAATTAGTGTCCACTCATAATAGTAATTGATAGATGTGAACTAAAATGATAATTGAATCTCTTATGATTAAATTATCATCAGTGACTAAGCATTTAATCAGAAAGCTTGCAAATAGTGTGGACAAGAGAAACTACTAATGTCTCAATACTTGAGGGCAAAAAAGAGTATAATCTGGCTTTTGGAATTCAGATACTTTAGCTTCTTTTGATCTGAATTATTCAGGGAACCAATTAAATTTTCTGCCATAGTCCTGTTTTGCTTGAAAAACACAAACCTACTGACATTATGATTCTTTCATTACACAAATCATAGAGCTTCTCTGGGCCGGACTTTCTCATCTATAAACAAGATAGTTTGACAAAATGACTTCTAATTTTTCTTCCAAAGTTTACTGTGATTCCATTATTTTGTGCATAGCATTTTAGAATGAAATAATCATAAGAAAATAAACTTTCAATCAGGCTGAAGTTTTCAAACAAACTTCTAACATTTACAATTCAAAAATATTACACTAAAATTATATATTAGACTTAAATTAGTGGTATGAAGATAAGAACATAAACCATTTTGTTTAGGTGCTGTTTTGGTCTTTTGTTATTTTGGATTAAAGCAAGAGAAAAGGTGAGAGTTATCGTAAAAAGAACTCAAACAATTTTCATCATTTCAGAAGAAAATTTGCAGGCCAAAAGAAAAATTGTATGCCATATTTTGATCTGCATGAAGGAAACTGTCAGAACAATAAGGCTCTTTACCAGAGTTATTATGTTGAAGACGCAACTATAGCAGCCTTTCTTGAGATACAAGATACATGCCTTTGTGAAATACACAAATTCTAAGTTAGGGGAGTTCTCAGGCTAAGATATATTCATTCCTTTTAAAAGAAACCTAAGAATATATAACAAACAGGGTTAGGAGATTTAATCATTTAAATTATTCTAGAGAAATTCAAGATAATATATAAAATTATATATACTAAACTATATTTGTGATGATTTAAGAATATTTTTAACCCTACTACAAAACAATATTTTTATGGTAGTTAATTTTTATCTTTAAAAAACACTCTCATGGAGGAATGTGAAGTAAATAAGAATTTCTTCATGAATTTCACTCTTACTGGTGTGGCTCAGTTGGTTGGGCATTATTCTGCAAAGCAAGAGGTAGCCGGTTTGACTGGCAGTTTGATTGCCGGTGGGGGCACAGTTGTGGTTAGACCCCAGGTTGGGGCATGTACAAAAAGCAACCAATTGATATTTTTCTCTCACATTGATGTTTCTGTCCCTTTCTTACTCCCTTCCTCTCTCTCTAAAAATAAATAAATAGGATCTAAAAAAAGAAGATTTTTTTTCACATTTGAGTATTAGGTTCCTAGGGAAGCAGATAAAAGGGAACTAAATGGTAATGGAAAAGATACGAAAAAGATTAAGTTACAAAAAGAAATTCAAATTTATAGTTACAAAATAGTCATGGGTATGTAAAGTACAGCATAGGGAATATAGTCAGTAATATTGTAATAACTATGTGTGGTGCCAGGCAGTTCCTGGAAATATTAGGGATATCACTATGGAAAGTGTATGACTGTCTAACCCTTATTCTGTACACTTAAAACTAAACCAAAACAACATTGAATGTGAACTATGAATGAAAAATAAACTTGTTTGATGGTCAAAAATTATTAGCCTTAAAAACATGAAGACTAACAAATCATGTCTAATTTAGGGCACTAATTACGAATTTTTAGGTTGTTCTCATATTAATTATATAATCAGTTCTTTAATTACATATATATATATATATAGTTATAAATTTTTGAAATAAGATGCTTCATAATATGAGAAGTTGGATTTTTTAGAAACTTAAAATGTAACTGTTTTATAAACTCTGCCACAGTTTGCCTTCCTCTGCAATATTTCCCGCACACAGCCTCAAGAATCAGTCTTAGCTAATCAAGAAGCCACCTCGAATACAAACATCAACTCTCCCTCTGCAGATTCCACTTAAGATGAGCAAAGGAATATAAAGACAAGAGATGGGGTACTGATAATTAAGGTGGTATTACAGAAATTTTCACAAATTCAAATTAGATATTGTGCAGCTGGGCTGGGATTCAAAGAAGGCACCAAGAGAAAGCTCTCCTTGAAGCATATTTCTTTTCCTTTCACAGAAAGAAGTGTGCCTCAATAAGGTATAAGTAGAGATTTTGTTAAAAAAAAAACTAATTGCATCAGTTTGGAGGTGCCTTACCCGGAATCTGTTTTTCCAACTCTAAGAACATGTAACATAGAGATCAGGTGTGGCTACATCAAGCGGCGCATCGGCAGGTGTAACAGCATCCCTTGGTGCTTGATGGAGTCAATAGCAGGACACTGAGGCAAGAAATGAGTCTCACAGGTATCTAGTAGTACAATTCAAACAGGATATATGACTTCAAAATTACTAGAAAAAATTAGTCAAATAGATCAGAGTTCACATTATCAAAAAAAGAAAAAGAAAATTTTAGAAAGATAATATACTAACAAAAAGAGACCAAGCATATCACTAGTGATAATAGATGAAGATGAGTTAATGGTCCCTATTAACATTAGATAAAACATATTTGAAGGCAAACAATCATATGACAAAGCCAAGAAGGATGTTTTTTTAAGTCAGTTTTTTAATGCCTATTGGGTATGGTAGAGAAAAGCACTTGCTGGATGCTACAGAGTAAAACTGGAGGCACCCGGCAGCTGGCAATGGGAAAACTGGAATTTAAAGGTGGCCAGGAAGCAAGAAAGCCATGAGGACAAGTTTCTCCCTGGTGCCCCTGCTTGCCCTTGTCTTCTGACAAGCACCTTCTGCTTACATGTGGTTTCTGTCCCAACATGACTTGGATTACACAAACCCCCATGGCTGTCCTGCTCTTATTCTCCCTTTACCATGATTGTGTTCCTTTCCTGTACTCATGGCCCAATCATTTCTGTTTTCCAGGTTCTTCAGGGATGAGTCCAATGTTAGTCCAGGTACAGAGTTTCAATGGCCAGCTAGGCGGTCATCACCAGATGACCACCCTTGGAAGAGGGATATGTTCTTTCTTTTAAAAACTAAGAATATAATCACCAAAGAAGACAATGCTCATAAAAGTTTATGCACAGTATCACACAGCATCAAAGTACATAAATAAATGTTATTAGAAACACAAAGAGAAATTGACAAAAAATCTACAGAAGTGAGAGATTTAGACATACTTTTATGAGTGTTTAGTCACCTAATAGGAAAAAAAATTAATGGATATTCAAGATCTAAATCATGAAATCAATTTGATGTGATGTATTAAGTACAGAATTACACTATTTATTTTAAATATTTATGGCAATTTAAATATGCTTACATTATTTACCAAGCCAACCTCAATATAGTCCACAAAGTAATTTTTTTCACACATTCTCTGACATCAGTGAAATGCAACCAGAAGTTAATAACAAAAACCAAACAAGTATTTATAATATTTTTTTTAGAAAATAAAAAGACACATAAACAATACTTAACAAAATGTTTGGAAGAATGATGGTTATGGTATATTTAATAAATAATTACAATGAAGACTCACATATATCAAAGCATGTATGATGTTGCCAGAGCTTTAATTAGATATAAATTTATAGTTTAAAATGCTTTTGATATTAATAAAGAAAGAATAGAAGAATAAAAGTTAATCATTCATATTAAGTTAGAAAAATAAGAGCAAAACAAAAATAAACCAGGAGTGAGATAGAAATAATCTACCATTATAAAAGCAGATTTGATAAATAAACCTGACGTTTTTAAAGAAAAATGTTCACAAGATTTTTTTAAATAAAGAAAACCATATAGTCCCAGATTCAAAGAAAATCAAATTTATGAGAAATACAGTGCACCTTTCATACAAACTGTCTTGAAAATTTTAATTAAATAGTCAGCTCTCCCACTATTTTGAAATACAACTCATAATATACATAATATTTATATAGTTTATGTTTTACTTTTGGAGATTTATTCCACCTTTAATCAGCCTAGATATTCTAGGAGCAACATCATTCTGTTTGTTTTTTATATTTTTTAAAATTTTTAATTTTTTCAATGACAGTTTACATTCAATATTATTCTGTATTCATTTTAGGTATACAGAATAGTGGTTAGGCAATCATATACTTTACAAAATGTTCCCTCTATATTTTCTTCCAGTGCCAACCTGGCACAAAATATATTTATTACAATATTATTGATTGTATTTCCTATGCTGTACTTCACATCTCCAAGAGTATTTTGTAATTCCTGACAATACTTTAACTATTGCAACTTTTTAGGACATTTAAGTCTTAGGTATGTCAAGTTCTCTTTTATTATTTTGCCATTTCTAAATTTACTACAGAATAATTTTGTCTGGTTATACATTTTATTGAAATCAAAGTATGTTATTTGATTTTGGAAGTATTAAGTTATTTGCAAATATTTAGTCTTTTAATAAAAGTCATATTATGATCCACTGCCCTTTTAAATTTTGTTTTGTTAGTTAAGTTTTGAGGATTTGTAAACATAAGCATTTTAAAAAATTTACTCTTAGGAAATATTTTTTGTAAACTTTATATCTTCTACTCTATTTTTCACTGTAGGAAGTTGTTTCCCTATATTTATTTTATAGCTAGTCACATAACTGAAACCTTATGATACCTTACAAAACCTTATGAAACTTCTGATACCTTATCAAATCACAAATTTGAATTTTTTCATCAGTTTTCTACAAGTCAGTCAAATAATAAGAACATAAGAAGACAAAGATAAATTTGACTCTGCCATTCTAGGTATGACCTCTTTCATTTATTTTCTTGTCCTATTGCACTAGCTAAAAGTTTCAGAAAATATTCAATATAAATGATAATAGCCTGTATTCTTATATTGCCATAACTTTAAAGGGGTGAGTTTCATATTTTGTTCTGATGTCTAATTTGAATTATTTTCAGATACTTTTATTATTTTAGCAGAGTAGCTTTTTAACTTCACTTTACTATATCATTAAAAAATTGAAATTTGATAGAACAACCACTAAGACAATTATACAAAGAGATGTACTCAAAAACACTATAAATTAATCAAGATGGAATTCTGAAAAAAATCTACCACTGTCTCACAGATGGCAATAAAAGAGAAACAGAAGAATAAAAAATGGAGAAAACAAATAATAAAATTATTGATAGGCATAAGCCTCATCATATCAATAATTACCTTAAAAGATATACTGTGCAAACATTAATTTTAAAAAAGGCAAGAATAACTGCATTAATATAATAAACTTTGGAGCAAAGACAATTACTAGAGACAAAGAGACACATTACATAATGACAAAAGGATTAATCCACAAAAAAGGCATAATGATCCAATTATAGATATTCATGAAACCTCAAAATACAGGCAGCAAAAGTGATAGAGCTAAAAGCATAAATAGAGAAATCAACACGCTACTCTAAGTAATTGATAGTAATTACTAGACAGAAAATGAGCAAAGATATAGAAGCACTGAACAAAACAACCAAAAGAAAAATATAGCAAGAACCTATAGAATATTTAACAGAGTAGACAATTTCCTAGACCATTAAACAAATCTAACATTTAACAAAACAAACAAGCAAGCAAGCAAAATACAGTCATTGAAATAAAGAACAATCTGTCAGTAACTAGAGGGGAAGAAGAAAAGGGATAATAGGAGGGGGCCATCTAGGAATATGTATGAAGGACACTTGGACGAAGTCAAAGGGGATGGGTTTGAGAGTGGGAGGCAGGGGCAATTGTACTTGAACGACAAGAAAAAAAAGAAAATCACGAAGCATATTTTCTGACTATTATGTAATCAAACTGGGAAAGACAAAAGGAAAATCTCCAAACATTTGAAATTAAACAGCATGTTTCTAAATAAACCATGGGTAAAAGAGAAAGTATACAAGAAAATTTAAAATACACAGAATTCAATGAAATGAAAATACAATATATCAAGATATGTGGGACACTGCTAAGCCATCACTGAGAGGAAAATTCATAGCACTAAATGCTCATATTAGAAAAAAGAAAAGGTCTCAAAGTAATTTTCTAAGTTCAAGAACAAGAAACTAGAAAGTCAGAAAAAGTGGGAACAGGTGTAACAGCATAAACAATATATAAAAAAAGAAACTAGAAAGTTAAGAGCAAAATTAACACAAAATAAGCAGAAGGAAATAATAAAGATAAGAGCAGAGTCAATGAAATTAAAACAATGACGATAGATAAAAACAATGAAACAAAAAACAGCTTCTTTAGGAAAAAATCAATAAAATTAATAAACCTCTAGCAAGATGGACAAATATAAAAAGAGAGAAGATAAACATCACTGATATCAGGAATAAAATGGGCTATTACTACAGATTCTTTTGCCATTCAAAGGAAAATAGGGAATACTATATAAAACCTTATGCTCATCATTTCAACAACTTAAAAGAACAAACTAATTCTTCAAAACCTCTATCAAAACTCAAGTAGGGTGAAATAGACAATCTGAATAGTCACAAATTCAAGAAGTAGAATTTGTAGATAAAAAGTTTCTTAAAAGGAAATCTCTAAGCTTAGATGTTTTCACTGGAGAATTCTACCAAACATTTAAAAAAGTAATGTAAATTCTACACAATCTTTTCCAGAAAAGAACAGAGGAAGGAACATTTCAAAACTCACTTTATGAGACTAGTATCAGTGAAATCAATATTAGACAAATAGAGGACAAAAAAAAAATACAGTCTCATATCTCTCATGAACTTAGTCATAAATATCCTTAACAAAATTAGCAAATTAAATCCAGGAATGTATATAAAGAATTATATATAACGTATAAGTGGTATTTTTCCAGGTATGCAAAGTTGGTTCAATATTTGAAAATCAAGTAATGTAATCCACCATATCAACATGTTAAAAATGATATAATAATATCAATAAATTCAGCAAAATCACTTGAGAAATTTGAATACTCATTCATAATGAAAACTCTTATAATAATAACAGTGGGAAAAGTCTTCAATTTGATAAAATTATCTAAAAGTGATATGTATCTATCATAATACTTAATAGTGAAAGACGGAATTCTTCTCTCTAAGAACAGGAACAAGGAAGAATATCTGCCTTCACCCTTCATATTCAACTTAGTGCTAGAAATTTTACCAGAACAATGAGAAATAAATTCCATGCATAACTAAAAGGAAAAAAAAGGTACCTATTTATAAATAACATTGTAAGTTTCTTGTCTGTATATAAAATTCCAAGACATCATAAAAATATCTCTAGAACTAATAAGTGATTTCAGCAAATTTGCAGAATATAAAGCTCAACACAGAAAATCAGTTTGGTTTCTATAAACTAGCAACAGATCATTAGAAACCAAAACTAAAAAAAATTATGATTTATAATTGTGTCAAAGAAAATAAAATACTTAGTTGTAGATCTAACTATATATAGAATTTCAAGCTGGAAATTGAACACTACTAATGAAGGAAACCAAGATCTAACTAAAAGAAGACATGCTATATTTATGGATTAGAAGACTCAACATAGTAAAGATACTAGGTCTCCTCAAATTGACCTATGGGTTTAATGCAATTCCTATCAAATTCCCAGAAACATTTTTTGTAGATATAAACAAGTTTAATTTATATAGAAAAGCACAAGTCCTAAAATAGGTAAAAAGAATTCTGAAGAAGAATTAAGTGGGAGATCTCAATTTATAGTAATTCAGGAAAGTGCTGGTATTCACAGGAGAGACACATAAGAGAGATTGGAATAGAGAACCCAGAATTACTCTTACATAGATATGCCCAACTAATTTTGGCAAATATATCAAAGCAATTCAATAAAATAAGGATAGCTTTTTAAATGAATATCCATATGCAAAAGCAAAGCAAAACAAAACAAAACAAAACAAAAGAACATCTCCCTAAGCCTCCCACATTACACAAAAAATAACTGAAGCTGGATCGCAAGTTTACATGTAGTAAAAGTATAAAACTTTCAGGAAAAAACACAGGAGAAAACCTTCAGGAGCTTGAGTTTGCCAAGGAGTACTTAGACATGACACCAATAGCACAAATCATGAAAGGAGAAATTGATAGAGGACTTCATAAAAAATAAAGCCTTTGCTCTGCAAATATCCTGTTAACATAGTGAAAAGAAAAGCTACAGACTGGTAGAAGATATTTGCAAACAAAGAATCCAGCTAGAAAATGGGCAAAATACATGAATAGACATTTCACTGAAGAGAATGCACAGATGGCAAATAAGCACATCAAAAGATGTTCAATATCACTAGTGATTAGGGAAATGCAAATTAAGACCACAAGGAGACATTACTACACACCTAAAAGAATAGCTGAAATAAAAAATAATGGAATCACCTAATGTCAGTGAGGACGCAGAGAAACCACAGAACTCATATATTACTAGTAGTAATGAAAAATGAAAATGAGTATGGCATTTGATTGTAAAACTAAACATGTACACCATGAGACAGCAATTGCACTCTTTAAAAAAAAAACATTTTGGGACAAAGTGAGACATTAATCCAAGAGAAATAAAAACTTATGTTCACAGAAAAACCTGTACATAAATTTTCAGAACAGCTATATTCCTAATAACCCCAAACTAGAAACAACTCATAAGTCTTTCAACAGATCAATGGTTAAAAACAAACAGACAGACAAACAAACTATGGTACATCCATATCATGGAGCAGTGTTCAGTAATAACATGCAACAAATTGTTGATATGTGCAACAATTGAGATGAATCTCAAGGACATTATACTGAGTGGGAAAAGTCACTGTCAGAAAGGCTACATACTATATTATTCTATTTACAAAGCATTCTTGAAAAATGAAATGACAAAGTCATAGATTAGTGGTTACCATGGAGGCATCTGTGGCTATCAAAGGTAGCATAAGGAGCACCGGTGATGAAACTGTTATGCATCTTGACAGTGGTGGTGGTCATGTGAACCTACATTTATAATAAAATCACATAGAACTAAACACACATAAATCAGTGTATGTATGCAAGCTGGTGAAATCTAAATAATGCTGATAGATTTCATCAATATAAATTTCTTGGTTGTGATGTTGTACTATAGTTACGTAAGATGTAACACCAGAAAAATTTAGCCAGTTATTTACACATTTTTATTCTGTATTATTTCTTCCAACTGTGTGTGAATTTACAATTATCACAAAAGAAAAATGTTTTAAAATAGATTGTTGGCGATGTTTTGTGGTAATTGTATTATTTTAATATATTGATTTAATATTAATAGATTTCCCATAATGAACCATCCATGATGTCTGAGAATAAAGTCCAACTGTATATGGCATATTAATTTTTCTCTGTACTCCAAGTATTGCTTGATTTGATCTTTTAATATTGTTTAGGATTTTTACACCCATGTGCACACTGATATTAGACTATGGTTTTCTTCTTTGTATGAGCTTTACAAATGTAGCCAGGGAACTTTCCATCTTTTTATGCTCTGGTTCAGTTTACATACCATAGAACTTCTTTGAATTTTTAAAAAGAATTCACCCATAACACTATTTGGACCTATAGCATTCCATGGAAATAATGCTTTGAAAACGACTCCAATCTCTTCCATGTTTATTGTTATATTCAGTTTGTCAAATTTTCAGCCAATTTTATCATTTCATGTTTCCTGAGATTCTTCAATATTTCAAAATATATTAGCATCAAATTTATATTTGATATTATATTACAATTTTTATAACTTGTTTATGTAGTAATAATTCATGTGTCAGGTTCCACCTTACCCTAATCAAAATTTATGTGTTCTTTTTCTTCCTTCAGTTTCAGTGTTTCCATGCACATTTAAATCCAATTTGGGACTTCCGGCAAGATGGAGGTATAGGTGGACACGCCATGCCTCCTCACACAACCAAATGAGAAAAAAACCCAGCAATTTAATTAAACAAAAACAGCCAGATATGACAGAAAATCAAACTGAGAGGAAGTCAGACAACCAAGGAGTTAAAGAAGACACATACATCCAGTCTGGTAAGCGGGGTGGAGCCGGGCAAAGAGAGCTCACAGCCACTGCAGTTTATGGAGCACCAGCAACACTGCAGCTGCCGGGAGGGACCTGCAGCAGCCAGCGCCCGGCCCACCCGGACACAGCGGGGCTGAGACTGGTGGACTGGGTGGCTTATCATCCGCGCACAGATAAACCGAGAGGTAAAACAGGGAGTAGAGCAGACCGCGAATCCCACCAGCGCGTGGAAATAAAACCGCAAACCACTGATTGAATACACCTGTGGGGGTTGAGGCGGCAGTAGGAGGAACTCCCGGCCTCATGGGAGAGTTCGTTGGGGAGGCCCACAGGGACTTGGAGCTGTGCAGGCTTGTCCACAGACCCTGCAACCAGCACAGAGGGGCCCGGTGTGCTTGAGTGTAGTGGTGTAAGTGTCAGGAGCAGAGCAAGTGCCATTGTTCTCTCAGGACCCGCCCCCAAAGGCTGCATCACAACACAGTGTTTCCCTGCCCTGGTGAACACGTAAAGCTCTACCCCTTAAAGTGACAGGTGCACTGAGGAAAAAAAAATGGCCAAAATGAATGAACAGAGCAAAGTTGCAGAAAAACCACAACTAAGCGACCAAGAGATAGCCAACCTATCAGATGCAAAGTTCAAAGCACTGGTAATCAAGATGCTCACAGAATTCAATGAAAAATTATCGCAATTACTTGAACAGATGAAGGATGATATAAAGGAAATGAGGAGAAATCTGCAGGGAACCAATAGGGATGAGAAGGAAACTGGGACTCAAATCAACAGAGTGGAACAGCAGAAAGAAAAAGCATCCAACCAGAAAAGAATGAAGAAACAAGAATTCAAAAAAACTGAGGAGGTGCTCAGGAACATCCAGGATATCCTTAAACGTCCCAACATCCATGTCATAGGGGTGCCAGAAGGAGAAGAGGAAGAGCAACCAATTGAAAGCTTATTTCAACAAATAATGAAGGAGAACTTCCCCAAGCTGGTGAAGGAAATAGACTTCCAGGAAGTCCAGGAAGCTCAGAGAGTCCCAAAGAAGTTGGACCCAAAGAGGAACACACCAAGGCACATCATAATTATACTACCCAAGATCAAAAATAAGGAGAAAATCCTAGAAGCAGCAAGAGAAAAGGAGACAGTTACCTACAAAGTAATTCCCATAAGACTGTCAGCTGATTTCTCAAAAGAGACCTTGCAGGCAAGAAGGGGCTGGAGAGATATATTCCATGTCATGAAAGGCAAGGACATACATCCAAGAATACTTTATCCAGCAAAGCTATCATTTAGAATGGAAGGGCAGATAAAGTGCTTCTCAGATTAGGTCAAGTTCAAGGAGTTCATCATCACCCAGCCTTTATTGTATGAAATGTTAAAGGGATTTATATAAGATATGGAGGTATATCAACAGGGGAGTGGTAAGGGGAGGGGGGTAAAGGGCAGAGAATAAGTAGCATAAATGGTAGGTAGAAAACAGACAGGGGGAGGTTAAGAATAGTATAGGAAGTGTAGAAGCCAAAGAACTTATGTGTGTGACCTATGGACAAAAACTAAAGGGCGGGGAATGGGGGGGTATGAGGGCAGAGGGGAAGAAAGGGGGAAAAATGGGACAACTGTAATAGCATAATCAATAAAATATATTTAAAAAACAAACAAACAAAGAAAACCCAATTTGAAGCATTTTGGTGTAAGGTATCTTGTAGGGTTCTAATTAATTAAAATGTTATATATATACACACATATATATATACTATATATTTAACTATATATAAATAATTGCAGCATATATTTATTATACATGTATAATCTCACTGTTTCCAACAATATATTCCAATTGGATTAAAACATAGAAGAGTAAAAGAGATAAAGAAAATTGAAAGTCCATGGAGAAAATATAATTTGCATGATCTCTGGTTGGAGAAGGCTTTTTAAGCATAAAAGCAAAAACAGAAACAAGAAATGATTGATATGTTTAAGTAAATAAAAAAGCTAAAAGAAAAATTCTATGCAACAAAATAATATACACATTGCAACAGATAGTGCAGGAACAATTAGATATCCATAACTAAAAAGTAAACTTTGACCCATATGATCTTAAGTGAAATATTAACTCAAAATGTATCTTAGTGTTTTTATCATAAATGGGTGCTGTACCTTATCAAATACTTTTACCACATCTATTGATATGATCATGTGAGTTTTGTCTTTCCTTTTGTTTATGTGATGTATTGCATTTATTGATTTGCCAATATTGTACTATCCTTGAATTCCTGGGATGAATCCCACTTGATCATGGTGTATGATCTTTTTAATGTATTTCTGGATGCAGTTTGCCAATACTTTGTTGAGGATTTTAGCATCTATGTTCATCAGTGATATTGGTCTGTAGTTTTCTTTGTTTGTTGTGTCTTCATCTGGTTTTGTTCATAACAGTACAATTTATAATAGCCAAGTGTTGGAAGCAACCTAAATGCCCATCAGTAAAGGAGTGAATCAAAAAACTGTGATACACTTACACAATGGAATATTAGGCAGCAGAAAGGAACTCCTACCCTTTATGACAGCATGGATGGAACTGGAGAGCATTATTTTAAGTGAAATGAGCCAGGCAGTGAAAGACAAATACCAATAGTGAAACCTAATCAACAAAACAAACAAGTGAACAAAATAGAACCAGAGACATGGATATAAAGAACAAACTGATGGTAACCAGAGGGGAAGGGGGAGAGGGATAATGGGGGAAAAAAGGGGAGGGGTCATCAAAGAACATGTCTAAACGACCCATGGGCAAAGACAACAAGGGTGGGGAGGATTGAATGTGGAAGTTGGGGATGGGTATGGTGGGGGAGAGTAATGAGGGGAAAATGGGGACAACTGTAACTGCACAACATTTTAAAAAAAGGAAAAAATAAAATAAAAATAAAATTAAAAAAAAGTATCTTAGACCTAATGTAAAAGCTAAAACCATACAAGTTCCAGAAGAAAACACAAGAAAAATATCTTTGTGACTTTGTCTGCCTAGAGATTTCTTAGATGCAAAAGCAAAATGACTATGTAAAAAAGAAAAGAACTGATAAATTTAAATTAAACTTTATGAAAATTAAACAATTTTTTCCAAGTGACACTATTAATAGAATGCAAAGACAAGCCACATGTTGGAGATGTTTTCAAAACACATATCTGTAAAAAGGACATGTATCCAGAACATAAAGAACTCTCAAAACTCAATAATAGAATAACAAAAATAAAATTAAATGAGCAAAATATTGAAATAGATACTTCACAAAAGATATATAGATGGCAAATAATTGCATAAAATATGCTCAATATAAGTAATGATTAGAGGGTATCAATTATACCACAAGATACCACTATATGTATATTAGATTTGTTAACATTAAAAACACCAATAATCACACATAATGAGAATGCAGAGGAACTAGAACATATATTCTGTGGGTGGAATATGAAGTGGTATCACTATTTGGAATATAGTTTGGCATATAAAGTAGACAAACTCCTGTAATATGGTCCAGCCCTCTTACTGCTATGTGTTTATGGAATAAAATAACAGTGGAAACTTTAGTTTATATAAAAACTTGTTTATGAATGTTCATTCAAGTTTATTTGTAATAGTCCCAACTTGGAAATAAACCAAATATTCATAAAATATATCATAAATGAACAAAATGTAGTATATTCATCAATGGAATAGTAGTATTCAGCAATACAAAACAAGGTTCTCAGATAAGGTGTATTCATATTATATGTATGATATGTAAGTAATTCCTCAGAGTTGTTATTCTAATAATACTTCAAATAGATTCAAATTTATAAGTGAATCAAGTCAGAATTCCTAAGTAGGAATCCATTTTGTGATTCTCTACAGTTTGAAAGTGCCCCTTTTTTTCTGATACTGCTCCATTTCCCTGAACTGGACTGTCCTTTCTGCTTGCAAATCACTCTCTAAATATATTTCTCTGCCCATGGACAACTTCTTTCTTAGCAAAAGAAGTATCTTAGTTTCGACATCATTCTTTAAAAAAAAATATTTAAAATCAAGCAGAACTTCTCCATATGAAGTAATTTTTTGTATGTAAAAGTGCAGTGCTTTGTGACTCTTGCTTGACTTGTATTGGTTCATTCCTGTTGCTTCTACCTGCCTCTATATTATTCCTCTATTTAGCAAGCCTTCAAAATGCACTCTCTATGTGCCAGTCATTGTATATGAGAGAATATACTTTTGACATGAAGTGTATTTTTTAAAGACAACAAGATTTATGTGTCTCAAAAAAAATTAAAATGTAAGTTCCAAAAACAAAATTTGAAAAGCTATATAGTTATTAAATAATTAGAATCCATAATATCCGAGGAATACCTGCAAGTGAAAAAATTATAAGCCTTAAAAATAAGTGGGTACTATTGAAAGAAAATTGATTGATAAGGTTAAATTAAGAAAAGATGGTGATGTGATTTAGTAGAAAGAAGGCCTTGCTTTAGGATCAGGCTGACTTGCAATTAAATGCCATATGAACTGGTCACCTAACTGAGATAGCATTGGACAATGGGAGCCTGAGTTATGGTGGTGATGCTTACCGCATCAGATTGTTGTGGGTAGAATTACCATCATAACGGTATTTTTTTCATTCTACAAACACTTATATAGTGGTTCTACGTAACAGGAACAGAGGTATTGTCATTTTCCTCTATTTTATTTTTTATTTTTATTTAAAAATATTTTATTTATTTATTTTTAGAGAGAGGGGAAGGGAAGGAGAAAGAAAGGGAGAGAAGCATCAGTGTGTGGTTGCCTCTCACACAACCCCTACTGGGGACCTGGCCTGCAACCCAGGCATGTGCTCTGACTGGGAAGCGAACCGACGACCCTTTGGTTTGCAGGCTGGCACTCAATCCACTGAATCACACCAGCCAGGGCCATTTCTGTCTACTTTCGAAGTGAAGAAACTGAGGTACAAGGAGGATGAGGAACTTGTCCAAGTTTTTACCATTGGCAAGTGTCAGGACTAGGCCTCAAACCCATACTGCTGAGCCAGGCTTCAAAGTTTGTACTCATTACATACCCTCTCTCAATATATATATTTGTGTGTGTGTATGCGTGTGTGTATTTATATACATAGATATGTGTGTATATACCAACAAGACTAGTGCAGCTTTGTAGAATAATCAGGATTTTTTAAGATGGAAGATTTTGGACATTTGCTTTTTGAAAATTCCATGTTTTTTAATTAATTAATTAACTTATAATCCAGAATACTGTTTTATTAATATATGATAGAAGTTATGCCTGTTATAAGAACCAGGACTATATTTGATAGGCTTTTAGGAAAGAAAATATCTAATACCTTGTATTATTAATTTGTAAGCTGACAAAGTAATTTTGAAGATTTACTTTAGCTATCTAAAATAATTCTATTAAGAAATACATATCATTATCTAATATCATTATCACAAATATCATTATCTAATGGGAATCAGTAAGAGTTAGGTCCTTAAGAACAGATTTTTTGTCTTCCTTCTTTTTTTTTCTAAAGAAAAGGAAGTTGACAATTTACTTCAGTAATTAAGTTGGAAAATCCTCTTGCATAAATAACAACCAGACTTCTTTTTTCTTTTCAACTTTATAAATGAACTAGGGTAGACAAAAATGTTCATGATCACTGAGCAGTACACATAAAAGACGATTTGCTACAGAGTGGGATTGATTTTCTAGCTCTGCCCTTCTTCCATCCAAGGGTAGCTCCATCTCTGTCCTTTTCCTCCACATCACAATGTCTTAGTGACACATGAGTTCCTGTCCCTCTCCACCTTATTCAAACTGGGAAATAATTCTGGGTCTTCATTGAAACTGTAAATGTAACATTTACATTTGCTGTTAAAGTTCACAGATATCTGAATTTTAATGGCATAATAAATCTGATTTGTAGGATGATTTTATTTTTGTTTTTTCTCATCAAAGACATAGTAGCAATTTTGAGCTAAGGGAGCCAGAATGTGAGATGCATCCTTAACTCTAAAACAATATGGAATATGGTTTGCTTAGGGTGTATCTACATAGAGATGGGAACCATGACCTTGGGAAATAGAGAAAATGTCTGCATCTGCCACTTTTCCTGGTGTAAACACAATCTCTCTCCTTTTGGTCCAATATGCCTGGATGAGAGTGACTTGGTGAACAAGGCTCAGAGGTCACACGTCTCCTGCATTTCTCCACCCTCCAGATTCAAAATAAGGCTCTTAGGCTCCGGCAGCTTTGGGAAAGAGCAAGGTGAACTAGAAGGATTAACTTCTTGACGCCTCAGGAGAGGCGCGGGTTGGAATGCTGCTGACACTCAGGCTGGCTGGAGACACTGGGAGCTTCGAAGTGAGAAGACAAACACATCTCTACAGCTCTTTGTGTGAACAGTTTTCATTTTTCCTATTTACCTTGCAACACTGTACTGCGTATACCTACTGTGCCCTTGAAAGTGTCCGCTTAACAATTTTGGGTGTTATATTTGTCTACCCTGACAATCATTTCATGCCATTTGTCACCTACTCTCCCCTCTTCCTGTGTGAGGAAGTGGAAGTAAAAACAAATGTGATATAGTACAATTGTTAAGAATGTGTGCTTTGGGTCAGAAAGATCTGGGTTTGCATACCATTCCATCTTTTACTGTGTTACACTAGAAAGTTATTTAACCCAGCCCTCCTTTTCTCCCCTGTGAAATAAGGATAATAGCAACTACCTCAAATGTCATTGGGAGAATTATTTGGAAAAATGCATCTTAAGTGCCTGGTGAATAGAAAAATGCACAATTATAATAGATGTTATCAGCAGCATAATCATAAGAACTCCCTTTTCATGATAACATAAAGGACTCAAAAAACCCCATTTCCTCATTTAATTATACATCCTGATGTCTTAAAATAGAGTGTTATTAAACACATTTAAACCACCATATGATTACAAAAAAAAAATGTCCATTACTTGAGAATCAAAAATTGGAAGTATATTGAATTCCTAAAATAAATCTGTATTATCTGTCTATCATCTATCTATCTATCTATCTGTCCAATCTTTAATACTCACCTAAGAACACGTTTATTGATTTTGGAGAGAGAGGAAGGGGGAGAAAGAAAGAAAACCATCGATGTGAGAAATGAACATTAATCGGGTGCCTGCTGTATGTGCCCTGCCCAGGGAACGAACCCTCAATCTTGTTGGTGCATGGGACAGTGCTCCAACCAACTGAACAACTTGCCAGGACTCGATTTGTAAAATTCAAATGTGATTTGTTAAATCACTTGAGAATACTAAAGAAGTAGCTAGTACTGGAGGATAGGATAGGTTTTATCCATGCAAAGACAATCTAATTCTTAATTTGTCAGTTTCAATATTATGATCTATAATAAATCATGTTTCTGAATGTGATATTTATTGTACCTCCTGCCTTTTTTCCTCCCCAATAAAACGTGAGATTTACAAATGAAGATATGTTAATTAGGAAGGGAACAATAGAGAAAAGCAAGGGTTGAATAAATCACCAATTGGATAAACCAGTTACATTCACAGATACAGTGGCCCATGGTTAGAGAGAATCCATTATTCATGGATTATTTATCGGAACAAAGTTTTGGCAGTGCAATTTCTCCTCACAACTGCCCAAATGATCTATTGTTCTATTGTTTTTCTCCATAAGAATCAGAATGCAAAATGAAGGCATTAGGAGGGACAGGTAAAGGTGAAGTTGATGTTAAAGTAACATTTTTTTCTTTGTAAGTTAAAAGGAGCAGAGATTTCTGTAGCCTATTTGAAAAGCTGGAACTTCCAGCTCTCTGCCAAAAGCCACAGCTGAAACTGACAAGGTCTGACGTGTCCCCCTTCTTTTCCTGCTCCCGTTTTCTTTGAAAATACTGTAGACACTGGATCAGGAAAGATAGTGGAGCCTTAAAATAATCATTCTTTCAAATTGTCCCGTGTTAGTTTCCATAGGAAACAAAAGCGGGAACTGTAGCCGCCAGCAAGCAACTGTCTTGTTAGAACCCCCTTGTCGGTTCAGCTGTGGCTGTTGGCTGAAATCGGAAAGTGGCATTTTTCAAAAGGCCCTTTGGCTTCGGAGTCTATGGAGTTTTCACTTTGGAAAGCAATAAAAATGAATGGAAAAAATGTGAAAATTACTGCCAACACCAAGTTTTCATATACCTTAGGATACTATTTCTCATGCAAAGAACTTTTCATTTCACTGCCTAGTAGCTGATGTATGAGAACTAAAATCCATTTTATAAAAGTGAAAAATACATCAAAAGGTGAAACCGTACATCTTTGGAAGGTTAAATCCTAGATCTTGGATGCGTGGTGCCTCTACTGTAAACCTTATCGTGTGAAATTGCTTACAGAAACATTTCACTGGGGTGGAAGCTCAGTTTCCATCAGAAAGCATCCTTGGTTCCTTCCTATTCTGCAAATACATTCCAAGTTACACACGCTGGGCAGACTTCCACAGAAGAAAGGTAGACAGGTTTTATAAAAAACAGCCAGCCACAGAATTTAAATCGTTTTAAAAAATACATTCACTTGGGGAAGAAAATTACCCCAAACTTCACATTTAAATAGGGTTTCAAGTACTAATTCTTATACAAGTTTAAAATAAAGATGCCTCAAAATAATAATTTTCAAATGGTTTCATTGGGGAGAAAGCATTTTACAAACACTCCCTGCTATACATTAGAGTACAGTGTTGTAGTAATTCTACCTAAGACAAAGTTTTTTCAAAAGTCCGTGAGTTTTTAAAAATATCATACAAAAATATCTCTGAACCACAAGTCATGGCCTCTCTGCTGTGGCCATCCATCTGTACTATGTTCCTTTGAGAATGGAAAGAACCCAATTTATTACAAGAGGAAGAAAGAATAGAAAAATATAAAGAAGCAAAGATTTACTGTACACATTTACACAATATGAGTGGAGAGTAATCCATCAGATACATGTAAGTATGTTATCTGACACAACTGTGAACCCCTATACACTTTCACTTTCTCTGAGCTTCACCTACAACATTCACAAAATAACCACAGTAAAATGATGTGACTCTGATGTTTTGTAAGTTTGACATAACAACAATTTATAATTTTCACACTTAACCTTTTTTTAAACTTTTGAATATTTATACCTAAAAAATAATGTTCTCTATCATATTTCACACTCATCACCTGAGGACATCAGTGTTCACACATCTTGTGGGTGTGTGTGTTTTAAATCAAGACCAGACCTGTTTTTTTATATACATTTAAATATTTCTCCACTAGATTTAAATTTCACAGAGAATTTCAAAAAATATTCAAGGCACGATGTTGGAGCAAAATTAAATGACAGGATTGGCATGTGAGAAAGATCCTGAAAATTGTGTTACAAAGAGAAAGAACAGACAATTCAGAGGGAACTTTTCTCTGCCTAAATACATGAGGAGCCTGGAATGCCTTTAAAGTGGCTGCTAAACATTTGTCTATAAGTAGAATTGTAATAATGGAAACACTGTTCAACTTGCCTAGTCTTTCTTCGTAACTCATGAATGCCTTTGCCATAGGTTCTTTACAGGGCATCCATGAGAAGTGTACGCTAATAATAGTGTAATCCCACTACACCCAATTATACATACGCCTTAACCAGTGCCTGCCTCTTTTTCCTTCCCTTCTCTGAATTATGTCTAATAAAATAGAATGTGCTAAGAGAGAGGATTAAAGAGACAACAAACCTTTCTCTTCCCAACTTAAAAATTACAAATAGCAACTATAATGTAAGAAAAATAGCCAGCGAGTGGGCTGAAGTAGATAACGATGCAAAGAGGGGAGAAAAAGCCCCTCCCCCATCTCCTATCATTAATAACACCACACCTGACCAAAAAAATGCTATTGCCTCCTGGAACAAAACTACATAAATACTAAGATTTTATTAAACAACTCATTTTAGAAATTAAATCATTAAACTGCTTCTCCATGGGCTCTTCAGAAGAGCTGTCTGAAAAATAATGGATTGTCTGCAAACTTTTATCTTAGCTTTTGCCTCTAGAGCTGTGGTATTTAATTATTAAAATATAGTATTAATGAAACATGCAATCTTGGAAAGGAAACACTTTTATCATTGCACATGAAAGGCAAAATTTAATACACTGAATATACTGTATACACATTACAAATGTATTTGCATCCACCTTCCAAATAGCAAGCACCCTCTCTTCCCCCTCCCTCCTTTACAGCTGCTCAATCTGCAAGAATGTGCAGAAGTAATTTATCTGAAATGGCCACCATTGTTCTTGATTCTGATTTGATTCCAAAAAAGCCAAATAATAGCAACCATTTTAAACATCAATTTTGTGCACCTGTTGTGCTGCATTATGATGCTCTGTGATTTCCATTTACGTCACATCTCTTGACATGCCTTTGATACACCGTGCTGCTTTGAACAACAAAAATTCAGGATGCTGGAAACCAATGTCATCCTTAGTGTATTAACAAAATGGCAATGGCAAATGCTATGGAATGAAAGCTGGAAAGGAAACAGGAGCACATCAACCTAACTGCTAGCCAGAAGAGTTAAGTAGATTTAAAGTACCTTAACAGACCAGAGGGACGCAATACAAAGCCAAGATATTAACATTGTTAATAATTCTGTTACTTAGGCAAAACAATAGGATCTTGGTAGTTTCATTTTCCCTTTGTTTCTCTTGTCCTTGAATAAAACGGGAGTGGAGAGTCTGAGTTGTTTTTTCTGCTCTACTGTATGTGTGGGCCGGTTTCTTTGTTGATTAACTCAAGAAGGCATGTAATTCTATGTTAGCTGCTTTTCATCCCTGCAGCATCATCTTAATTTGCATCTCTGTTTATAGCGCCAACATTTTCAAATATGTCATAGTAGCTTCTTACCTTAGCTTCACTCTTTAATATCACCACAGCTAAATGAAGACTTACAGTGACCTGTAAGGGTAGGTTGTAATGCTTGATGGTTAAGGAATGGACCATAAGGTTTGCACAGCACTGACAGATGCATGGATTTGGAAGTTATGAAATACCCATGCTGCCTTATTTGTCTTTCTTGTTGATAACAAGCTTCTTCCATGCTGAGTGGAGTCATGCAAATGCTCATAATGCCCAGGTATTTACGGCCATCTTTACTTATGTCAAGTGACCAAAGTGTCGAGATTTTATGGCACTAAAAAATTATTGTATCCATTTAAAGTGAAAGTGTAAAGAAGTTTGGTGTGCTTCCTGGTGGTATTAACAAATCATACAAAGGGGCTCCTTCCAAAAACCTGAAGAAAATAAAAATTGTCTAACTCACAGGGTTAAACCTGGCTCTGTCCTAATGTAGGAATCATTCCCTCCTTCAACAGTTTTGACAGATGGCCTTTCGGGTTCTGTGAGAACTTTCCGCTGAGGGGCTTAACAAAGCAGTCTGCTTCATTTGTAAAGAGCCTTAATCATTGGATAGTTTTCCTTTGCACTGAGCTGGTATCTTGGCATTTGGAAGCAGAAAGAGGTAACATGCAGAAAAGTCAGTGCCAACCCATCTCTTTGGTGGGTGTGGGCTCTGTGCAGTTGACACAGGGCTTCACCTGTGGTTTAATGGTCTGCTGTCATCGTCTTGAAATTCTTGATCATTTTTAACAAAGGACCCATATTTCATTTTACTCTGGGTCCCCTAAGTTATGCAGTTGATGCTGATGCCAGCTGTGATTTCTGATGAGAAACCAATAAGAACTCTCATGCAGCATGATCTTTTGGGGGCTTCTGAGGTTATTTTATTTTGGTCATATGTATATCTTATCAGCACAATTGCATAGTATTTTTTGGTCTTATTTGCAAACCAATTTAATTTGTGGATATTTTTCTGCTTTGTGTGCTTTCTTCCTCACATCTGTCCTTATGCCACTTAATTCAATGGGATGCCAGGGTGGGGAAGGAAGACAAATTTGACTAAGGCAGTCTCTGAACTTTAGCATTAATAAGCTTCTCTCTGCTTTTGAAATATGTAGTAACTAAAATTCTCCCTTGCCAATCAAAGTAGAAGTACATGTTTTGGCTAAAGTAGGCAGGATCTGAACTAACATGTATCATAAAGTGAAACACTTGGTTTGAATGCTGATTTATGCTTCTCACATTTTCTATGATGTTGGAAATGACACTTACCTTCAATGTCTTCCTTTTCTCCTTTGGCCTGCCTACCTTCCAGGGCTGCAGCAAGCTTGACTGAAAGTGCTGGGATACTGAGTCAGCCTGAGACTTCCCTGAACTTGAACGCAGGGCTTTTCAGGGGCCAGCCTAGTTGTTCTGTCTCACTCATCATACCTTGTTTCAGAGACCACAGAGACGTATCTTGGAATCCCATCAGACAGACATGCTCACACTATGCACAGGGCTTCTGTTTTCTCTCTTGGTTTTGCCTGCTGCTCTGCAGGTACTGTGTATCATCTCACACTCATGTGATAGAAATTCTGCAAAGAATTTTCCAGAAAGCAAAACTACTGGAATCTTCTTATACAGTAGGACTTGAGCATGATTGCATGGGTAAGCATTTAAAGCATTACCTGTTAAAGTTGGGGAAATGATGAGGGGGAGAGAGAGAGAGAGAGAGAGAGAGAGAGAGAGAGAGAGAGAGAGAGAGAAAGAGAGAGAGAGAGAGTGAGTGAGTTATTGAGAAGTGCAAACTCGATCCTGCTTCAGCCAGGACTTTTTATAGTGTAGAAGTGAATGACTGGGAGAAGCCAGAGCTCCAAGAGACTTGATTGTAATATAAATTATCTCCTAAAGATAGAATCTAAACACTCTTCCAGACAACAAAACAAAGAATGTTGGTGTATCTCTAATGTCTATTTCCAAGAAGAACTCATAATTTTTATGTGATGTCAATATTCCTGTCCCATTTGAAAGCCTACTTCAGCAAATATAATGCAAAACATGAAGTAGTCATGATCTGTTAGAACCAGAACCTATTATTATGACCAAGATTATTATTGTTTGTGAATATTATTGATGCATAGCTTCAACTCTACTTTTCTGCTACCAGTTAGTTGAATGAAACTACATTATAATTAAATTAAATTATTTTTGGTAATAAAAATTGAGTTTTTTTAAAGAGATAAAATGAAATAATCTGATGAAAGTACTTTGAACTTGTAGTTACATATGAATATTACTGTCTTAAAAGTAAATTACAATGTTTGGGTCTAGAAAAATAACCACCCCCTTAATTGAACACCAGAAGGGAACATTTGGATATTTTAATACTGTATATACTGAGCTTTCAAGGTAAAATTGATGACTTTGAAATATTCTCAGAAGTGTTGCATTTTATGTGGTGGAAAATTTTGCTATTTATCTCAGTTTAATAACATTGCTCAGATTTCATATTTTGACTTTAAGATACTCTAACTGGTAATTTTGGGATTTCCCAGAACATGAGCACATATGTCCTTTGGGGGGCTATAATCTTGACCAGAACCAATTACTTTCATGAAAGCAAATTACTTGCTTCCTTATCTAGAAAATTTAGTTTGTCAACTATCAAACTTTCTTGTCAGTTTGGCCAAGAATAAAGAAAAGAAAATGACATGGTGTTTTTGTACTTCCTCTCAAACCTGGTATCTTTCCTTGGTTTATAATGTGAAAACTGTGCTGCAGGCCATGGCACTCCTGAGGGTGGCTGCAGTTGACAGCACACCTCTCTGTGTATTGACTGCACCCTAGAGGTTAGCACACATTTGCCAATTGCTGATAACCTTGAACTCACAACTTACCAAGTTACCTCCAGATAGCATTCTCATTAAATAAATATAATACGAATCTGTTTTAAGCAACAAGTTGAAGCAACTGATAATGACGTAACTCTGAAACATAGATTTCCTTGTGTACAAGTTTCTGAAGAAAGTTTTTCCCTTCAAGAGAGAAAAGGATTTTTTTCCTGAAAAATATTCATTTCGTGTGTGAAACCAGTTGGTAGGAGTGAGACATTTTTGTTGACTAAGACTACAGTGATTGTTGTGATCAAGTAAAATATTAAACTGATAAAAACAGAGAGAATGTACCATGAAGAAGAAATGAAAAACAAGAACAGCACACATATATTAGTATGCCAGATAAAAATTTAATCATTTCTCTTAACTGTTTCCCTTCTTGCATACACACTAAGAAAAGAAATTTAAACCCTGCATTATACTTATCTCCTCTTGCCCCTCTCCTCTTCTCTGAAGACCAAGGATTACTTTGATAAGTACTGACTACTAGGAAGGTAAAGAAGAGTGGGGTCTACTGTCACTCCTCCTGGTTGAGGGGACTGTTTTACTTAACACAAACTCAGTGCACAGGCTCTCTCTGACTTCACATGACACCCAGCCTCCCCCTGTGTCACCTCTAGTAATGAGAGGATACTAGTTCCCAATGCCTGCTTTTCATTTCTCATGTCTCTGAGTCCCACTGTTCACTCAGTTCAGAAGTGTATATAGAGGTGTATATTATCTCATTCCTCACTTCTTTCTAACTGTTGTGAGCCTGCGTATGTTTATTTAAACCAGAATAGAGAAAGATTCTGAGAAGAGACTAATCTAATACCACATGAATATAATATTCTTTCTTATTGTATTATGATTGACAGAATTCCTATCAGAGTACAAGATAATATTTCATTGAATTAGAAGAAATAGCTGTATCTTCTCTAATGCTTTAATATCCAGAAATGTTCCCATTAAGTAAAAAACCCTTTTCTGAAGTTGACTTCCAGTGACCACAATAGGCTCTCAGGGAACAAAAGGAAATACCCATTTTTTTCATGTAATTGATGCTATCTACTTTTATAGGGCCCTAGAATATGGTAGAATGCTTAATTCCTAATACAATCTGTTCTCACTCAATCTCTAGCTCTCCTCATTTTCTGTTCTCTCCAAATCTTTGTCTTTAAAAATGAGAGAATATCATGATAGCAGTATTATTTAAATGTCACTTGCCTGGTCACTCTAATTTTTACTTTACTGAAAGCAGAGTACTACATGATACAGGACCCTGGTTTCTATGAGTCTCAGAAAGATGTCAGCTTCCTAGGTTGAAAACATGTGTCTTGGGAAAGTCTGTGTGGCCAACACAAGCTGCCATTTTTGGGTTTCCATGAATGTGTTAGGAGGACACTTCTGCATAAAACGCAGAAAAATATTTTAATATTATCCAACTAATCACTTAGGCATGCTGGATCTGTGTGGGACAGCCTGAGGTAATATTTTTTTCCCTTCTCTTCTCAGGTCATGTGGAAGTGTGAGCCTATAAAGGCGACCAAGGTGAACTCCCTCATTCCACACAATAGGTAGTTCATTCACCATGGGATGTTCTTGATAGTGCTCTGTCCACTTTAATTTCAAACATCTAAGCGATGGGAGTCCCAGCACTTCCCTTAGAATATTACCCTGCAGTCTAATGGACCTCAACATTAAGAAGATTTTCAATTGGCAATTAGTAATCAACCTAAATTTCCCTTTTCTTAATTTCATTCATTACTCCAGGTCCTAGCCCCTTGTTCCACCCAGTTCTTCACCCTCATTAGTGTTTATGTTCTCCAAACACTAATAGGTAGCTGGTAAAAAACAAACAACCAAAAAACAAAACTTTCAGCCATCGTTTGGTTAGACCACAGACAGTTACTTCTTAGAAAAATATTTCAGTTCCCACATATACTATTCTCCTTAAAACATATTGTAATATTAAAAGATTCAATTATATTTTAATAAGTAAAAAAAAAGAGTCTATAAGTGAGAAGCACAGCAGACTGTAATGGACTAGAGGGGAATAAATACATGCTTAATGTGGGTGGGTGATAATGGTATAGCTAAATTCACCTTCCTTTCTCCTTTCCACAGACACAGACTAAATCACTAAAACAATTGGATGGAATCTTTTCCCCCAAAGTTGTCTATTTCTATACTGTTTTTTTAAATATTATCCTTTCATATCATGGACTAAAGGAGTGTTTTTCCTGGTTTATAAAAACATTCATTGTTAATATATTCTCTATCAATAATCATTAATTTAGCAAAAACATTGACATTAGTACTAATAATTTGTGTTACTGTTTAATTACATAAAACATTACAAGGTGGTAGCTAGGTGAAAACCAAGCCTTAAGTTATGTCTCATTGATAACACTAACTGTTCTTTTCTATATTGAGACCACTTCGTCAATTTGATTTACTGGTAGAGTCAAAAGAACCATGTATTAGTAGCAAACCTTCAAAATAATATTAAAGAAACTGAGATTTCTGTTTAGGAAATAATTAGATCCTATTGTATCTATATTCCTATAGTAGTGGCTTGGTTCTGCCTCTCTTCATGAAAGCTGTTGATTCTTTTGACGTTTATCTTGAATTTTAAGCTAGTTTTCTATGTGCATTCATGATACCTAATACATGTTTTACATGAATAAACAAGCCTGAGAAACAGAAGTATTGCATAACTTTTGGAAAGCTGTTCCAAGGACCATACCCTGGAATACTTAAATCTATCAGATGGCACCTTATGCTATAAACTATTGGCATTTCTGAATATATCTATGTGCTTTTCTGGAACACTTCTGGCTGACATCACGAACATTCGAAACCATTATTAAATTTAACAACCTCTCGTTTTCAGTGAGTAGACACCAGTCCCAGACTAGGTGAGTGTTTGTTGTCTCTAACTTCCTTCCTTACTCTATGTGGTTGACTGTCTAGGGCATTGCACTGATTTCTAAGAATTTCTTGTTCATATATTTGTTGACAACATATAAGATTCTTTGAAGTTAAAAAGAACAGAAATAAACTCTAGAAATCTTAAGCAGAAAGGGGGAATTGATTGAGGTAACACTGGCATTGTGAGGTACTAAACCTACGGAGTGGAACAATCAAGTGTGCAGAAGGAGAGGAAGACAGTCTGCTTCTAGGTCTTCTGTAAAGAGGCATAAAATTCATGTGTCTTCTACCATGCTGATGTTAATATCACTCAGTACTAACAACTCCCAGCAAGTGGGCTTCACTGTTTCAATTTTCAAATTCCGGGAGAGAAAACCAAGCTTCATTTGTGTTCCTATTGAGATTGGCTCATGAACTAGGTCAGGGACTTGGACTCAATATTATTTTCAGAGCATCTGGAGGCCCATCTTTATGCACAAAGGATTCCTCTTAGAAATGGAGAAATTGCTGTGAGAAATCCATACATAAGGGAGGTTAAATCCCCTGGAGTTAAAATTATATGGCATATTAGGTATTGAAGATGATTAATTTGACATATGGCAACCAATACTTGTTTAGTGTTACTCCCCGCCTTTTGCTGAGTTTGGCATATAAAGTTTCTAAAATTTCCTCGGGTCATGGATGAAAGATGTTTATGTAAAAATCTAGGATCTTTCAAGTGTAGCTGGTTGCAAGACTCCAGTCACACTGTAGCTTGTATATAAAGCAAAAATATAACTTATTTGCTTTATTTTGTTTGCAGCTCATTTTGGCTTCTTCCTGAGCCCTCAATCAGTAGTGAATGAGGGTAAGGGAGAAAAATTAATTACAGATATATATCCAATTAAGTTTCAAGCTGTAAGGGATGATAATTTAAGTCTTTCTCAGTTGGTGTTCATGCTTCCATTTGGATAATATGATCAATCTCTTACCTATTTACCCCTGTTCCTGCTTTTTCCCCTAAGATGGCAATCTAGTATGTGGGGAAAAGTTGGTGTGGTTTAAGCTTCTTACTGGCCTTGAGAAAAAATTAGAAATTCTCAGATTCACATGCTAATGTTATATTATCTTCTGGACCTCCTCTCCTTGCTGTGTCTACTATCCAGTCACTTGTATTCCTGGAAGCAGTCTAGAGCTGAATTCATAATTATCTATTTCATCTTGGGAAAAATGATAGAAGAGTATACAACAGCTCATGTGGATATGGCCTCAGCTCTCTCCATCTATAGAACCCCAAGTCCCCACTATGTGCTCAGTTCATTCCTAGGCCTCCTATGGGATTGTCCTGTCCTGTGATAGCAGTAACCAAGAGTTGCCAAGGAAGTTCAACCATGGGATCTCCCTCTGCTTATCATGTGACAAGAGCAGTGGCCATTTTGACCTGGGCTTTCTAAAAACTTAAATTTTTCAATCTTTCAAGGACAAACATTGTATAGAGAATATCCAGCTCTTATATTTAACACTTCAATCTTGTTTTTTTTTCCTGAACGTTACAATTTTCTGGACACTGTCATGAGATAAAAATATTGAGGTCTAAGATTATTTCTGTATGTATGAAAGCCACAGTTTAGAATTTCTCTGACCATACAACTTTTGATTTTGTATGTCAAGTAGAAGTGTTTGTATCAATACAATTAGATTTCAAATTGTTCAAGGATTAACCTCACTGGAGTCTCTTCCCTAGTCTGCTATACACTCGGGATTTTCCAGGGCTACCTCAGTCTTAACAGAAAATCTAAATGTTCGTAGTTCTGGATGTAGTTCCTGGATCTAGAATGTCCTTTATTATTATCACATAGATCTAAAGAACAGAACTTTTTTCTGATTAATATTGGTATAGTAAATGCCCTTCCTATTAAATATAACTATTTTTATAAAAACAACATTATTGGTTTTATCCAGGTCCAGTGTGATGCTTTGAGAAATAACCCCACAGACGCTTTGTCAGTAGTACCTCACCAGAGGCCAGTGTCTGGATTCTAACTTGCATCTGCTTTATTTTTTCCAGTGTTTGATTCCTATGCTTATAGAAATGTAAATGCAAATGTAAAATAAACTTTCCATATAACCATTTTTAAAAAATCTGCTTTTCTTTAGTCTCTGTACGTAGTGTGCTTTCTTTGTAACCAGGAAGAAGTTACAGGGTGTAAATAAGTTAGACCTCTTTTCTTACTTTCATACTGACCTTTTCAGAGAATGTTATGATTTTCCTTCCCCTGCCCCCTGTGACCCTACTCTGGCTAGATCTTAGAACTCTTGGATCCTTAACATTTGGGGGTTCTATATAGACCTGTTTGAGCATGTCATGTAAGTTATTTCTTTAGAAAAATGCACATGTGTTTTTGGTGAATTCACATACCTAAGAAGATTTGGGCCCCAGGTAGCTTCAACTCTCTTTCCTTCCTCCATGTTTGATAACTGCTAGGAGGTGTGCAGAAAGGCTCCAGCTAGTGAAAGGGACTCCTGTTCTTCTCCTCCTGTGCTCAATCTTAGTCATTCAGTCACTCATGCATTCTCTGAAAAAAAGATTTCTTGAATATCCACTGTTTCCCAAGAGCTGGGAAAACAGAACCTATAGACAATATTGAAGGGGTCAACAGAAAACAGAAATCTCTGTTTTTGGCCACAATTTACATTTAACTCCAGAAAGTATTCTTTCTTTCTCTTACTTGTAGAGGGATCCAGATAATAGGATATGAAAGATCAGATTACATTCATCCTAAACATTAGCAAATAAAATATGTATAAACTAAATTCACATGCCAAGAGCTACTGTTACAATCATTATATTCAATGTTTCTATCAAATTATTGTATTAAGAGCTTTCAGACACATTGAGATATCATATATGTGGAGCACATGAACATGGAGGACCATAGGTGTGGCAGACACCAAAAAAACAGGGATGTGTAGACTTATGCTAACACAAACACTTATGCAGCATTGAGGCCATCTCCCCAAATGACATGATAGGTTAAATCATACTATAATAATTTGCTTCTTGCAGGTGGAGTCCTAGATAAACTCATGAATTAGTACAAATATACATCTTTTCTTTTTTAAATATCTCAGGTCTTAATTCTAACATTTGGTGTATATTACATGATATGATAAATCAAATTATAGTGTAGAATTTTGTCTGCTACATATATTTATTGTTTTTTATCCTCAAGATAAGCACTGCAACATTCCTAAATAGCATTGTGTGTGTATATATATATTCTGCTGTAAGTCTTCAATATTGTCTATAGGTTCTGTGACTTTAAGCGAGATGTTGTATAACGAGAACAATTTTATCATAAGCTAATTGATATACATAAGAGTTAAATTCTTAGGACAGCTCATCAATATTATAATGAAGCGATGTTGAATGAAATGATGTTATTGAAGGACATGCTGCATTTACGTAATGTAAATATAAATACATATGTATATACCTATATCTTTTATGGACAATTAAAGGCTCCATGAGTACCTTGGTTTTTACAATCGTGGTTTTTAAAAAGCTTATGTAACAACATAACAGATTTTACTTTTTAAAACATTGACATAGTTATCAAAAAAGTACCTATAATGCCAATAAATGGCCCTTATAGGAACATTTACAAATTAAACAAAAAACAAATTGGGGCTCTTTAATATCATGAACTAACAGTTTTAAAATAACTAAGTGGTTTTGATAGTGAAGCGAGAGTAAAATGACTTACTATGGTTAATACTAGGAACTATACATATGTCAATCCAAACTCTTCCAGCCTGCCCTGCCCAATACCGCCATTTTCCTGTTTCCTCCACGAGACTGTGCCAACTTTACCAAACCAACATTTAATGCTATTTTCAGGCTACTGTTCTACAGTACCACCGCCTTCTTCTTCTTCTTCTTCTTCCTGTTCTTCTTCTTCCTCTTCCTCTTCTTCTTTACAATGTATTCTTCAACTGACTTTTACTCTGTCTTTAACCGGTTGTACATAATATGTAAGGTGGCTCTTGGTAAAACACTAAAGCTTCTGATGAATCTTCTCTTCAAAGGTTCTTGGCTAATAAGTGCAAACAGTATAATTTAAAGATTTTGTGGCAAAAGGAAAATTTACCTTGTAATGGCAAAGACCTCACCAACTGCATTTCAGAAATGGTGTCAAGAACAACCCCTGGAGTGACCACTCAGCACAAAACACCAGGACGGATACAACGATATGGATTTATGATAGTTAACTGCTGACTCTCAACAAAGTTACATGATTTATTTTGTTTCTAGTTCTGGAAGGGTGGGTGAAATTGCTATTAGGCTAATTAGTATTTTTTTTTTCTATGTCTCTATATTGTATGTGGAATTGTTCATGTTAAACCCAGGGTCAAAGTACAGTCACTTCCTGCTATTCTCCTAAGTAATTTATTTTCATTTATTTCATACCCAGCTTCACTAGTTTGCTACTATCTAATTTAGATTAATAATATGCCAATATGTAAACAAGGAACAACTTCTTCCCTGTAAAGTACCATATGAATTGGTCAAGGGTAAGACAATTCCAATGAGAAATCTGGCCTTAAGGACTGAGTCTACTATCATCAACCTCCCTGGTACTTCATTATTGTGCCCAAAGCTTCTGAGAACATCACAGCAGGTTGTCCCCTGATTGCCAATACAATCTCTAAAAGGTGGGACAAGTGTAAGAAGAGCATCTGATACAATTCAGTCTCTAGTGAGATGACTCCAGATAACCATAATTTAAAATAAAGTTATATTTAGCAGCTCTTCACCACAATGCATTTTATAAAACATACCATGATTGCAAAAGATTTCAGTTTCACTGGAAGAGAGTCTTTATTTTATATTTTCTTCCTTATCTAAAATGGGCATTTGCTTTTTTTTGCCAAAAAGGCTCAAAAGGGCCATGAAAACTAAAGTTCTTCAAAGCTGTTAAATGCATTTTCAAATTTACAATAAAAATCAGCCTGACAAACCTTCCAGTAAAATCTCTGGAGCCTCACAGCAGCACTTACACAATTTTTTAAAGTTCGTATTTTAGTATTCAGCACCTTGAGAAACAGGAAAAGCAAATGTGGGCAAGAAAAGTAGAACAAAACAAAAACCAAAATAGAAAATAAACCGCTACCAACAAAGACGGTAAAAAAAAAAAAAAAAGCAAACTGTCACACAAGCTATTAAGCATATGCTAAAGTAAACAATCATGCCGTGTGCCAGGGGTCTGCCCTGCAGGTAGACGGCAGGCAGCCCAGAGCAATGGAAGGGGAAGCGATGGAGCTGAGAGTGGAGGGGCTGTGGAGCTGGAGCAAAATGGCCTGCCTGAGCCTTAGGACACACCATCAGTCATGCAAAACAGGACATACCTTTCTGGCTTGCTGGTTCTGTCCGCTGAGACAAAGCAGTCCCATTCGCAGCAGGAAGCCAAATCAAAATGAAATTTTATTTAGTCTGCACTGTCCCCAGATTGGGTTTCAGAGTGACTGCTTTAGGAGATAGCATGGATGTGGCTGATGCATGCTTTGCATATGAAACTGCAGTAGGAAAAGAAATCTACATAATCAAAAAAATCTGTGCTCTGTATGTGTATGACAGAAACCCTGGACTCCAGTGATTTTACTGTAGTGTATGTTCTCAGGCCCTTTGGGGGTGAAATATGTTTTTAAAAACTTTCTTTTACAGTAGTAATATCACAAATACTAAGATGTCTATAGTATTCTAATTTATGAAAATGTGTAGGGTCATGGTTAAAACTCTACCACATCAAAATAATAGTGATTTTTTAATATTCATGAATGCATCAAAAATATGTGTGAGAAAACCAATTGGATTTTAAAACATGTGCAGATTATTTGGTGGGGTGTTATTCTGACAATTACTATACCTCTGAACCTCAACAAAATAAATGAAGAGCTTAAGTCTGATGCAATACTGAAATGAAGACTGAGAGTTCCTTTGATTTTTCTCTGTGAAGACACTTAACCCATTCATATTTAAAAGCTATTTTTAAAAATACGGAAAATGTTTCAGAAGGCTTTTAGACAATTGAAATATTTTTAAAATAAAAAAGAGACTATAAAGTGTATACAGACTGCATATCAGGGAATCTTTGAAAAAATATACACATGCAGATATACTGACTATGTTATACAGGGTTCTCACTGGCCTCGCCAGGAAAGGAAAGTGGTATGCAAGAGACAGAGGGATGGGGGTGGCAGGTACAGAAGACAGCCTGTTGGTAAATATATATTATTTCTCAAAGAAATACTTATCCCAGCCTGATTTTTATAGATAAGTTCCTTGAGGTTGAGTGCTGACCATCATCTTCTTTAAGGAGGAAAAAAGAAAAAGAAAAAGAAAATTGAACGAAAGAAAACCTACCTGTGTAAAGTGGTACACAGTGCTCTGAAAACACGGGCGGTCACCATTCTGTTTTAGGAAGTGTTCCTAGGCTAGGCGAAATATGAAGTCTGTCCATGTGAACTCTGAGGAGTTATATTCCAAGCCACCGCCCAGAACACTATAGAAACTTCTCTCAATAGTGAGACACAAATAGCTCACTCACACAAAGTGCTTCCATGCAGACCCAGCAGCAAACCCCAACTGCAGTCCCATGGACTGATACCCCTTTCAGAAGTCAAGCCTAATTCTGTGATTCAGATTTAGACATAACATTCCTTAGAAAAGCTTTCTCCTGCTCCAGCTTGAATTGGCTATCTGTCAATAATAATATTTACAGTTGTAAACGTCTCCTTAAATTGATAATGTTGAATCCGGCACAATGCACCATGTCCTGCGTGCACACCACCAGCGTAATCACAGCCTAAAATCTGAACAGAGCAGGGCATTTGTTCCCTTGGCTCCAGGGCCACCCTATCCAGGTCTCCTGTAACAAGGGCAACGTTGTGGCTTCTTTGCTGCTTACAGACAAGCCCCTATATTGACTTGCTTTTACATCATAATTATTTAGAGAGTTATTAAGCAGGAGTTTTTTCTGCATATTATTTTCAGTGACAAGACACTCCTTTCTGGGGAATGGAAATATGTTAATTCTTAACAAATGCTATATCCCCCAAATTTAGTGCACCTGGCATTCACTTTCTACCTAATAATCATCCGTGAATATGCAAATGTTCAGTGTCTTGGTAACCTCATTAATTTATTCCTCAGGCAATCATGGAATGCGAACCAGTCCTGTGCCACTAGTGCTAGAAATGGTGCCGATCAGCACAGGGAGAGTCAGCTGAGAGCTCAGGCTGCATATTGAAATACTGTTTCATCTTTATTCTGTCCTTTGGCACTCTAATTCAAACAAAGACTCTTACCTTCCCCCACTTAACTGACAGCAAAAAGCAAAAGTAAAAAGAAAAAAAATGCCAAAAGATAATAATCAAGATCTTCACCTTTTGCCACCAAATACAAACCAGAGGTGATTCTTGGGCTGAACAGAATCACCACAGCAGAACAGTTTTCAAACTGCCCAAGTTGTCTTAATTTGCTATTTATTGGGGAGGGGGGAGGGTAGAGGGCAACCTGCTTTCCACACTGCGACACAGGAAAATGATCTTTCTCTTCGCCCACACTAAAAGCTCTGAATAATATTTATAAAATGTTAGGAGATCCCGGTAGGTTTCCTTTTTAACAAGCCATGTATGACAAATCACAGCGTAATGTACTACGCTCTTAATCTTTAATTAGAATGTGAATATCTGCTACAGAACGCAGTTAACTTTGACACGTTAAATCTTCTGGTTAAAGTGCCTTACAGGAAGAGCAAAGATGAAACACTGGAACAGTCTCTTGCTTTTCTCCATTCACTCAGACAGTTGGGGAAGGACGATAACATCTTGTAATACCTGCTCTGTAGTAATTAATCGCTGTGGTATTTAGGACCATTCAAGTAGACAAATATGACAGAGACAGGGACAATTAGGAGCCTTGTTCAAGCTACATTAACTTTTCCAGCTATTACAACACAGCAGCTCAAGTTTGCTTGTAAAAGCTGCAGAGGGATTGCTATGCATTAGCCATGTGATTATTAATGAAAGAAAAGGAGAACTGTGTTTATTGTAGTTTGAAAATTGCAAATAAATTTCAATTATCTGCTATGTCATTTTGTTAAACATGCATTCTGGAATGCCTTTATACTCTAAATCATGAGCTACTTATAGCAAAGTAGTACCAGAAACCCTTAGAGAGATAGAAAATCAATATTTTTGTTGAACCAATTTTTTTTTTTTTTTGGTAAGTGAAACTGAAGATGGGCAAAACCACCTGAATGGGTTTCAGGTAGCAAGCTCTGTGCTCTGTGACACCCTGGCATTTATTCAGTCTACCTTTCACCAATAGACCTTGAGTCAGATGTCCCAAGCAGACATCAGGGCAATCAGAATCCCACTGTGAAAAGAAACCAGAGAGGCTCTCCTTCCTTTGGGAACATCCTCAAAACAATTATAAGAAATCAATTATGATAAATAAATAATCTCTGCCACCTTGGCATCTCTTCTCCTTCCAATAACAAAGCCAGGTTTTAAAATATTTTCAAAAAGAAAAAAAAAACCTACAGAGGGTTTTTCTCAGCTGGAAAGGTGATGGAGAGTCAACATTTCTAGAGAATGACTTACATCTATTCCCTTTCACGAGGATAACTGCCAATCACTTTGAATGGCAAACTTGATCTTGCGTGCACACACACACACACACACACACACTTGGGGAGCAGGAATAAACATACCGGTTTCTCTGTTGTCTTTTGTGAAACTATGTATTTCTCAAAGCTTACAGACATAGGGATCTGGTACCGACTCTCACCTCGTTATCTCCCACCCAAGCCATGTTGCAGACCCACTCTCAAGGAGCTGACAAGATGCATGTCTTGTGACCCAGAAAATGTACCAAGTCCAAACTTCCCATGTACCCCGCTATCTTCTTACTCAGGACCAGCTCATGACACATTTCCATCCAATTTATTATCTGATTTTACTGGCCATCAGGAATTGAACATGAAAAAATAATTCTGGTGTATCCTGGACCTGGAGACCTGATCCAATTGTCTTCTTTAAATCAAAGAAAGACCAGCTTAGCATGGCACAAATCTGCATCCCCACCCCAGAATCTGTTGTCACACACACACACACAAAAAGCTGCTCAGTGCTCAGGAACAATCTCCCCTCTCAGCCGAGCTGCGATGATGTCAGCTTTCTGATTACAAACTGCTTATTTATGCTTCAACAGCTGCCAAGAGCAGCAAATAAGTGGCTAAAAGAGTGTCTAGACCAAGCTTTCAAGCCTCTATTGTCTGGGGGTTGTTACCTGGTTGACAGCGATGGGTCCAGCTGCCTGGTGTGAAAGAGAGCAGCGATGGGGAGGCAGTGATTGACAGAGGGCCCTCCGGGTCAGCCCAGATGGCCCCACGTCTTTATATTCCTGGCTCAAAAAGGAAAAGGCAGGGCCCTGCCTGAGGTTGGAGGTGAAAGGAAATGTTGGAGGGTAATGAAAGAAATCTTTTGGCCAAATTTGTGATCATGAACACTTCCCAGGGGGAATGTTAGCCGGTCCAAGTAGCCACAGAGTAGCCAGAAGTGAGCACTTGGAGCACAGGAAGCAAACCATTTTCAGGTAAAGCTCACAGGCCTCTGGGAGTGAGGGGGGGAGCGGATAATGTGTAGACACAACATACATTCACTTTCTTTTCTTCTTCTTCTTTTTAATTATTTATTTTTTTCATTTTATTCTCTAGTTTGGGACAATCTCAAGCAAAGGCATCTGTGGCCGCCTTTTTAATTCACCACACTGAGAGTTCCATGAGAGCTTCAGAAACCTTTTTTTCAAATCAAATACTGACAGAACATAAAACACTCCAACATTTGGGAAAAACAAGGAGTTTTGCAAGCTGATGTAAATGTCTAATTAGAATATTCCACTACCACTTTCAACTTTTGAATCTTTCCTTCTCATTTGTTTCCAACCATGCTCTCCATTTCAACACTTTTCAGAGTAGATCTGAATGTACCACATCACTCCCTTCATCCCTGCCTCACAATTCATTGCAGTTGATTGGCATCAAACATTTGTGGCTTTAATTCTGGCCCTCCTCTCACCCTCACTTGATAGTTTGGGGTTCTTCTGAAGGAAAGAATGCTGCTAAATGTCGATCACAGAGAGGCACTCATTTGAAAATAATAAAATAACTGCCTCCATGATGCCCATTCTTAGTTACTGCTACTCAGATACCTTGTGCCTTCTCAGGGAACTATGACATTATTATTTAGACACCATTGTTCCTAGAGGGACAATTAATGTACAGCTCTCAGTGGGCAGCAACTAATGCTATACTTTCACATTTCTTGTTCTTATGTACTTTTTACCACGCACTGAAAAAATGATTTCTTCCAAATGTTGGCCGTGATCAGTGATGCAGATAGTATAGACCTGATAATTCTGTAGCCTTAAAGTGTGTTTCATTAAAAAAAAAGAAGAAGAAAATGAAGAGTAAGCTTTCCACTACACGAAAAAATAGCACCCATTTAAATCATGGTAATCCCAGAAGCTGCCAGATTTGAATGAAATACAAGAGAACACCTGAGGAGTCAAAGCTTAATTTGTGTATAGAGCTGACTTTCTCTGATTCAGACTCTACTGAAAATAAAATCACATTAAATTAACTGTAAAAACTAGGTTGATTTAATTAAGCACAGAAAGACTTGATATAATAAAATGTTAAAAAGTCAAATGATGTGCAGTTACATTTCAGTTAACACTGTTCAACAAATGTACTAAATTTATTCCTTTCAATAATGATGTGTTTTGAACATTTAATTAGATAAATAATGTCTCATCACTTCAGCAAATCTGAACTGGAAGGATCCTTGTCATTGAAGGTGACTCATATTTGTTATAACCACCTTGTAGGGAAGGTAAAGCAGACCAACTTGAGCTCTTTCCAAGGAGATGAACAGAAACTAAGGAAAAGTCTGTCTTTCAAGCCTCATTAAAATTCTAGGTTTGCTAAACAAACCATTATTTACAGTAAGATGAGTGTTATTCAAATAGACTTCTACTTGTCTGCCTTTTTATAAGTATCAGAAACTATAAGCAGCTGATAAAAAAAGGTATTCAGTGTTAGATGTCCTATAATTCATTCTAATACTCTTTCCTTTAATAACTACTTTGCTCAAGTGATTGGCATGATTACAAGAAAATTACTTCAAATTATTCATCTCTTATCTTTCCTCTAAGATGTCCTAAGTTGGATGATAGTTACCATAATGGGACCCTATTAATTACTAATGTGGAAAGTCCTTTACAATTTGGATAGAGGATGTAGGCCAAATACAGAAAATACTGTCAAATGCAACCTTACATCATGTACTCCTTAAGATGGTGCCACCCACTGTCTATTAAATGAAATGTCAAGGGCATTTATTTCTTCATTTGGAATTTGCTAAGAGGAGCCCGACCTGTATGTGAAAAGCAGACTCAGAATTAACATCTATCTGTGTGTGTATACACACACACACACACAAATGCACACATATACACTAGGGTATATTGGAGCTTTGCACAAAAGTAGTGATGTACTCTGAAATGTAGATGATTAACATAAAATTACCATTCCAAGCTTATGGTGTTAATTCATCCATATCATTCTGGGAAAAAATGTCTTGGTACAAAATCTTTCCATTTATGATATTGCCTCAAATGATTTGGGGAATAAACCTGTAAATCTATTTAGTTCATATTACTGATTCTATTTATTGGATATAAGTTCTTTACTTAATTCTCATTTCTGTAGGTTTTATTTCACCTACAGCTGTATTAGAAGACTTTCGTCCATCTTTCAATCCCGTTCACAACTTCTGGGCCAGGACATTCTAGTGCCATCAATCAAGTCTTCCCTACAAGAGAAACAGACCACAGGACAGTAGTATTTGGTCTAAGCTTAGACTTGTTTTGAGTTGCAAGTGTTCTTCTTTCATTCTGTACTCCCCTCAGCTCGCCTTGGCTGAACTTGTGGGTATACATACCTTTGTTATTTCTGCTACAGACTTCTTGATTTTTGCCTGCATTGGCCTTTTAGCAATCATTGGGATTTTAACCCCTGGGGCCACTTCCTGGGGTTTCATCCAGGTGTCTTGTATTGCTATAATGTTGCCTATATTTTGCTCTGGAAATTAAAAAAAAATTGTGGAATGCAAAATATACTCCAGTGTATATGACATGATCAAATATACCACACAGCAAAATGTGTGGAAAACTATAATATAAGATGAAAACATATGCTCTGATTATAATGGGTTTGTTCAGATCTCCATTGCTTATGTAACATTTTTCTAAGAGTTATAGATGATCACAGAACAATTAAAAATGTTCATAATTCAACTTAAAATACATAAAAGGGAAATATCCATACTTAATCCTATCTTATTATATATTGGTAATGCAGACCATGAATCCTATACACAAGTGAAAATATTTGATCTACCAACATGAAGAATGTATCCAACAAGGTAACTTTAATGTTGTGAAAAAGGTGAGGTTTTTGTTCTCATTCACTTTATTATTTTCCTGCTTATTTGTTCATCTGTGAAGTAGTACTGTAGGATTTGGCACAGTAAAACTTGGAATTTTGTGCTTCCTTGAAAGCAATTTAAAAATTCTATTTAAAACACAAAAAAAGTAGTCTTGTTTGGGTTGATTTTCCATGTGCAAGTTTTATAGTCTGGAACTTGGCCTTCTTAAGAATAAATTAAGTTCCAAAGTCCAAGTAAGCTTGTGCTTAGTCATGAATGGACCTGAACAAATCACTTAGTCAGTCTCTACCTCAGTTTCTTCATTTACAAATGTTTGTATTGGATTCATCTTTCTTAGTCAAACTATTTTAAAAAATAACACTTATGAAAAAGTAATGCCCCTTGGAAAAAAGACAGTATATATTGCTAAAGCTCACTAATTTAGAGCATGAGAATCTGAAAAAAATATATAGAAGAAAAGAAAGTAGTGGATTTTATCTATTCTTTGAATGGGCTAATTTAAACTTCTTATAATGTCTGTCCATGTTCTCCATGAATCAAAAAAAAAAAAAAAAAAAAGAGAGAAAAAGGAAGAAAAAACAAAAAACAGGATGTGAATTGAAATTGATTTATAATCAAAAGCCCTAAAATTGTGCTCTGATAGCGCAGAGATGGTGTTGCCTTTGGGAAAATCATTCCACTTCAGGGCACACCATGCCTCTACCTGTAAATTCTGCTCCGGGAAGGACATACATGGCATGTAAGCTTGAATTAAGAGCAAAACCTAAGGCAACAAAGAGGCGATAAACTACAGATCTTTTTTTAAAGGATGCAATTGATTAAAGCATCATTATTCTTATTTTACAAATGGGAAAACTAGAGCAAGGCCACCAGGACAATATTTGTACTGCCCAAATCAAGAATAAAGAAAATAGAATAAGCACAGAATGGCTATGATTCTTTTATAAACTACTAAGAGGACTTTGAAATAGCCATTTCAAGGTCACGGAATGAAGAGTCCTTCAGGAGGTAATGCTAAGAAAGGCAGAATTCCACATTGGACTCTCTTCCACTCAGCTCAGCTGAAAAACTGAATCATGGCTACAAGCCACAACTGTGACTTTACTAATTTCTATCTTTGGATAGAAAGGCACATAGTGAGATATTGAGACCCTCCAAAATAGAATCCCTAGCATATCCCTCCTTATAAAGAGGCTACAGAACTACTTTCATTTGCCGATGGGTAACAGAGATAAATGAGACACAGAAAATTTTTTCAGTTATAAAGACCAGGTTATGAAATTGGTACAAAGTTTTACCTCAATATTCTTCAACTGTAAAAACAGTTTTCCTCATGTCCTCCCTAGAAAATTAATAGCACCACCAAGTGTCAAAAAAAGGAGTCCATTTCTTTTATTTCCAGTGATAAAAAAGTATGCAGATCAAATATTATAATGATTAAAAACTTTTAAATTGGTACATTTTATAATCAAACTTATATATTTCATTTTTAAAGACTTATTTATTTATTTATAGACAGAGGAGGAGGGAGGGAGAAAGAGAGGGAGAGAAACATCAATGTGTGATTGCCTCTCACATGTCCCCTACTGGCGACCTGGCCTGCAACCCAGGCATGTGCCTGACTGGGAATCAGACCAGTGACTCTTTGGTTCCCAGGTTGGCACTCAATCCACTGAGCCACACCAGCCAGGGCTCATTAATTTCTTAATTAGTTCTTTTGGATAGTCATCTTCTGAATAGTAATTACATAATAGGGTTTACACATACATTTATTCATAGCACAGTCATTTGACATACAGCTATTCAGTTTAATTTTAAATGAGCATTATGACTAAGCCTTCATCTAACATCAGTAGTAGTGGATGTTACAGAATTTATATCTATAACACATTCATATATCTTATTTAAACAGTATTATTTAAAACTAGCTAAAATGATAGATACAATTTAAACAAATTTTTATCTGTATGTTGGTCAATTAGATATGGAGATATGAGTATTTTAAGGGAGATGATTACATAAGATCCATAAATCAGGCAGGTACATTTTCACATTTTCATTTATTCTTTCAACAAATATATACTGAACATTGGCAATTAATAGCCCCTTGTAAATTTCTGAGAATAGAAGGCAGTTATGGTTCTCCCTATTTTCAAGTTGCTCATGGTGTGTGAGATAGACTGTAACTTCAACAAGTCTTTATGATATAATGCAGTAAGAGTAAAAATAGAGGTCCATCAGGGGGTTATGAGGCATAGAAGAGGGTCCTGAGTTTTGAAGTCAGAAAAGATGGTCTGCTGGCAGGCAAGGATTATCCAGCTTGAAGTCAGGTCCAGAGAGGTTGGCCACCAGAGGGAGAAATAGCCAGCTATCTTAGACATAGGAACACCATCTCCTGATCTCCTGAGTCCAGGATGTTTATTTGCAAATCATGATCCTGGTTAAGAAACTGGCATCCAAAAGTTTGAAATAAGTGAAACGTATGGGCATAAAAAAATGAAAAATTAACACAATAGAGTCAAGGGCATAAAAGAATGAGAAATTGACACAAGAGAGTCATCAAGAGCTAAAACGTAAGTAGGAAAACTAGATCATGGATGTGAAAGCATTGACAGGAAGAATGCAGCTTGGTAATGCACTAGGTGAAGTATACCTCACACCTTGATATATACTCTCAGAACCTTTCCTAATGGAAGCCCTGTTTGAGCATATGTAGTGGGGATTGTCTACTATGGCAACCTCCTTTTCTAGAGCTGCGTCTGGAACCTGACCTAGACTTACAATGCAGCTGAAGTGGGTCTTGCTTTAACACAGATGTAATCCCAGGAACTAGTCTCTACTCCTTCACCCTACTGCAAGTGGCATTACTGCCCAGAGACTCTGGGTTGTGCTACACCCACAGAGAGGGTACCCAGAACCCATGTCAGACCTCAGCCACTCTGATATTAAAATTTGGATAGCCACCATTGTCATTTCTATAAATGGACCTATATACTTTAGGGGCCCATTGATTCTTCTTCCTCTCTTCTCCTTAAAATTTAATAAGGAGAAAAAGAAGTAAAGATTCCCTGAAGAGCAAGGGATTTGGGGATTGTGTAAGAATGTGCGCAGCCAGGTGGAGGAGGTGATGGGCAGAGAAAAGATAACCCATTCAGTGACAATTGTGAAAAAACTCTGACTGCTAAGATGCTATTCTGGGAAAAATCTAAAAAAGAAGTAAAAGTCTGATGAGGTCAAATTGAGCACATTGCTCTGTGTGGATGTTGGTCAAGGTCCTTTATGACCCAAGACTAAGCAAGCAAGCACTGCTGGCAGGTTTTGTCTGCATAAGGGAGATGTCCACTTTCTTTTAATACTATCCACTGCCTTAAGAGTGTCAAAAGATTGAAAATCAGGACAGACAAGACATTTTTGACAGCATAATAATTTTAAGGTAAGAATATCCACCAAAGAGAAGGGGTAAAGTGGATAATAAGGTGGGATTTCTTCAAGTACCTATGCCTCCATTTCCTTTAGGTAATTCAGTGGTGTTGAAGCTACTGTTCTTTTTTTCCATTCAAGTGAGAAGGGAGGGCACCATCCCATGTCCATGTGTGTCAAATGCAGAGTAAGGCTCTGTGCTATTGATAATTATCCTTAGCTCCTAACATAACCAGGTCACATCATCAGAAAAAGCATGCTTCATCTGAAGAATATAAAAAATTAGTTATTTTGCTAATTCCTTGAAATTATAAGACATTACAAAATAGTCACTATTTTTTAGAACGGTGCTTGCTGTGAGTTTTAAAAACAGCTATTAAAAGGTACAAACTTTCAGTTATAAGGTAAATCTATTCTAAGGATATAATGTACAGCATGGTGACTATTGCTAACAATACTCTTCTGTATATTTGAAAGTTGCTAAGAGATTAATTCTTCAAAGTTCTTATCACAGTGAAAAAATTGTGTAACTGTGTGAGGTGATGGCTATTAATTAAACTGATTGCGGCAATCATTTCACAAAATATACATATATGAAATCATTATATTTTATACTCTAAACTTATACAATGTTTTATGTCAATTATATGTCAATAAAACCAGAAAATATAGCTATTAAAAGAAAACAAATGGAGAAAATGAGACTAGTGGATCATGGTAGTATAACATTTACTTACAAAATGTTTTGAAATGAAATATTTTTCTTGTTCAAATTCAATTCTTTAAAAATGGCCACCATTTAGCAGTATGCACCTCTGTGTGTGTGTGTGTTGAGAAAGAACAAGTATAAGAAAAAACACTTGCTGCTTTATCACTTTGCTGTATTAGTCTATGTTACATTAATAAAAATAATTCTGTATTGTATATTACCCAGCAGAAGTCAAGGTCGTAGTAAATGTTACATTAAATAGGAAAGGTGTACCTGTATACTAAAGACAGTTAAATTCTGAAAATTGAGAGGATGGAACTAGCTTGTTTTTTAGTTATCTCCCTTTGTTTTTGTTTCTTAGAAGTTCAAATTGGTTAACTTTGATAGGAACTTGAAGACAAAGAATAAACTTAATTTTAACCTAGTTAGTGTAGTACAGCATGGTGTCATTGTAGCCCCATAATAAGACTGCCCAATGAATTGCCCACTGAGAAAGACCCTTTGGAGAATTCTGAAATGCTTCCATGTTACCTTTTGCTGATCGTACAATAGTGACTAAGGAGGTAGAACGTTTCAAACAAGAAACTTCTGAAGATCTTCTCCCAGCTTAAAGTACTGCTTATTAGGTTTTTCAATTTATAGTGAAGCTGGGTGCTTGGGGATGGATTGAGATGATTTTCAGAATTTGCAGCAGAGCCAGAAATATGATGCACTTTGAGACATTAATTTGTAGAACTACGTAATGCATATGAAGGCAAGTTTTGGATAGATCTTATTTCCTTACTCTATTTCTTGTTTTCCGTTAGTTTCTCACAATGTTTTAGAATTCGCTCCTTTCCTTTCTAGACCACATTTGCATTGTGGGCTGCATCTGGCCGGTATGTGGACAGATTTAGAAATATCCTCTACCATTCATGTTACACCAGAATCTACACAGTCTTGCATAGTGCCTTCTGATACTTTGACTACCTCCCTTTCCCCAAACATCAACACTGACCAGGTTTCAGTGCAGGGCTGTGTGTACAAAGCACTATACAAAGGCTTCCAACTGAGGGGACCAGAAGGGGTTGAAATCCAGCCCTATGCCACTCTCTAAGCTGAAGGCTCTGGCCCTGGAGGAAGGGAAGCCCCTTCCTAATTCAAACAGAGGCTCAATATGGCCCCACAGTGGCTCTTGCCTGGACTACATGGCTGTTTACACCACTGCTTTTCAAACTGCAGTCTAGAACCATTTGGAGGTATGAACTTTTTCTACTTATAGAATAGAAAATATCAGAATGCTTCACAGACAGTAAAGCTGTATTATTTTGTAAAACTTTTATATCAGCTTTGATTATACAGGTGTGTTCTGGCTTAATACATAAAATGTGTTTTTTTCTTAGGTCATGATCAAAAACACTTAAAAGTTATTGTGTCTATCATCATACTTGATTAATGATAATAAATGATGATAATGATGCATCAACATGGTATATTCCAGAACATTTAAAAGTACATGCACACTTGACCCTCCCTTGAGTTGATTGGGATGATTACCCTGACTTGACGGTCAGATGAGGAAACAGAGTCTGAGATGAGTACAATGGTGTGGTGACATGTTCTTTTACCAGATCTAGGATTTGGGTAGATAAAAAGACAGATATATGTAGTAAAATCCAATGTTTTATTTGTGATCAGCTGTGGATTATTTTAAAAGTTTAACTAGATGTGAACCTAATCTTCCTAGGGTAAGACACAGGTGAGATGGTTTTCTAAGAGGAGGTGAGGCTGCACCTCAGTAAAGTGCTCTAGGTGAAAAAGTTCAGAGGTATATCTAGGGCCAATGAAGAGAGTTGGATCCACCTGCTCATACCCCTGAACTAGGGGCCTGGTGGTGCCCAGGAGCCCTGGTATGGGAGTAGACCAGGAGATGATTTGGAAGAGAAAATTTCTCCCTAATGGAAAAGGGTCATGCTAGAAAAAATTTTTTAAGTGAAATAGTTAAAATAAAATCTAAAATAAGGTGAAAAAATACAACAAAACTTTTTTCATTATGTTGCTTATCTTATTTCCAGGAATAGTCTCAGAGATATAGCAACTGCTTATACATGTTATTCTTTTTCAGTTTTCTTTTGGATCGAAAACCTTGAGCTTCAGGCTGTTCTAAGTCAACAGAATGCCTGTTCTGAGGTAATTTCCTAAATGGTCCCTATTTTCCTGAAGAGCTAAGACAGAATCCCACATGAATGTGCCTCAGATCATACCTGAACCACACCCTGGGGAGCCTGGGCTTGCAACCACACCTTAAACTGGAAGAGGAGACATTTCAAACTAGTATTTGCCTGTGTTTAATTCAACCACAAGTAGATCATGTAAAACTAGTAAAGGTCCTTAGAAACAATATAGCACACTAGCCTTTTACACAGGAGGATATAGGCTCAAAGTTACTCACATACATGCACACACATGCACACACATGCATGAATAGAAGTCAGGGCCCTACTTGGGCTTGGTTTTCTCTCTTAACACCTTATGGTATTCTTGAAAGAGAGGTAAAAATCTACAGCCACTCTCAAAGCTGAACACCCTTTGAAAGGAAGCCTGTGGTACACTCATAGGTACCTTAAATTAAATTGGAGGGTGGTGCTTTGATCAGTACCTCCACCAGCACAGAAGGGGTGTCTGGCTTTTGTCTCCAGCAGTTACATCCTCTGGCTGCCCAAGCCCCCTTGGCACAGGCAAGGCACACAGGCCTGGACCCTAGGGCATTTACAGCCAAGAGCAGCAGCAGTAGACACCACTGGCCCTTGAATAGGAAGAGAAGCCATGAAGGGGAACGTATACCCGAAACTGAGGAATTTAAGAAAACCGGGAAGGCCATATTTTAAAGTTTTGAAATTAATAAATGAAAAAAGTCAGATAAAAAATTACAGTTCTGAAACAAAATTGTATGTCAATTCAGCTAAAAGTAATTTGTTAACTTTTTAAAAGGGGTTTCGGATTATCACTTGCCAAGATTGCAATTATTTCCCAGCAATATGTTAAAAATCTTTTTTGAAAAAAATGATTTGAACATACTTCTTTACTATGTTATCGGAGGAGCAATCTTTTTCAGATTGACTTCATTAAAATATTAATATTTGCTGTTGAAAATATTTGTTTTCCATTTTTTCCATATTCTTTACAAATAATGAATTTAGTAATCATATTTTACAAAACCACTCAGATTTCCTTTTAAATGGATCTTTGATGTTGAGTGAGAAAGAAGTTTGTGTCCCTGTTCCATTAGTTCTTAAATGCAGATAAGTAGATTTCCTAATATTACTTTACTCAAACTAAGGTCACTTTGCATTCAACATTCCACTATCAAACGAACACTAGCCTTGAGAGACCCAAAAGTAATTTTTAAAAATTAATACATGATTAGCGAAATCAATACTGGTTTTATTTTTAAAAATGTAAAACTTCCATTATGTTTCATACAATGATACCTCACTCCCCCAGTCCCCCTCCCCCTAGCTGGAAATAAAAGGCTGGAGCCCACCTGTCATGGTGGTGAGCAGTCAGGGGCATGCAGAATGCACGCCTGGAGCTTTCACCAAGTATGATAAGCCTGCACGAATTTTACGAGTTTCAGTATCAAGGTTGCCCTCGCCCAAGGGATTTAAGAATAAGGGGGAGGGGGGAGGGAGAGAGAAAGCAGATGTATGAATAACTGGCATTGTAAATCTTCACCGCGGCAACCTACAGCTAGGAAAAGTCTGTGATGGGTTCATGACTTAAGGAGAAAGCGACACAGCAGAATGTGAATGGATTTTCTTCAGCTACTTAATACACTGCTTAGAGCAGCTTAAGTGGGTGCGTGTGACTGTGTGTGAGAGAGACAGAGAGAGACACAGAGAGAGACACAGAGAGAGAGCATGTGTAAGAGGAGGATCTCTCTGGAAATTCCTTAGAAGGAATCACTAGTGTTATACAGCTTGCCAGCTTTGGGAGCAGAAACAATACCATTTAGCCTCAGAAGATAAATGACTAGATTTTATTAGGGGGAGGGGGGAAAAGGCTGCTGCTGGGGAGAGGGATAGGATTATGAAGCGAGTAACAATGAGCAAATTGGACCCTCTGCAACACAGCACAAGGTCATGGTGAAAGTCATGGTGTTGGTTGGTGGAGCTGGTTGATAGGAGAAAATGGCTCATGATAAATCGCTTCCTATTTTGCAAAATCTGGCAGTTAATGAAAATAAGATGCATTTGAGTGGTATGTGAACACCTGACTTTTCTTTTTCCCTCCCTCCCTCACACACATGCAAGGCCTGCTGATGTATGAAAGTAAGCCCGGGCTCTAATTGTGCAATTATGAAACGGAAATGATGCAGGTTTGGCAACACAGGGAAAGAAGGCAGCTCAATAACATTGTTTAATAACAAGCAAATAAAGCTCAAAGGGGAAAGAGGTGACTATTTCTGCTTTAGACTCATTAAGGAGGCTGAAACATATTGTAAAAGACTGATATTTAATTATGGGCTGGACTGATAACAAAGAGCAGGGCCTCACTGGGAGAACGAGACCCTGTGCTCCTAGGAACTCACAGCTCCAAACATCAATTACCATGATTATCTACCCGGTGCTTACAAAATGCACTGTCTCCATGTTCCATCAGCGACCCATAAACAGGCATCACATAGGCAAATTTATGGGCATGGGCAGCCAGAGCCAGGTGGGAAAGCAAGCTTCCCATCAGTGGCTTCTCAGAAAAAGAGGAAAGAAGCGGAGGAAAGAAAAATCTGTCTTCTGCACTGCTGAAAGAACAATTTATTACAGAACATTTGCAGAAGACAGCATTTGTTGCCCTGCTGTTTGCTTTTTTTTTTCTCCTCTGTTGCCTATTTTTTCTGTTTTTTTTTTTCTCCTCTGAATGAGAAATGGAAGTATATGAACCAAGTCCTAGTTATAGGGGATCATATGACATGGTTCCATCAAACTTTTGGTGCTAGAGAGGCCATGGGTCTAGACCACAAGAAATTAGGTGTGAAATGCTCTCTCTTTAACCTCAGTCTTAGGGAGAAGATAGAAAAATGTGTTTGTATGTTTGCTTACTTAAAATTAGAATTGGCTAGAATTACAAGTGTACAGAGATCAGCATCCCTGTGGATATATATCAGGAAGTACCTTTTTGTTGTTCTGTGTTTTTTGTTGTGTAGTTTTTGTTTTCAGAGTGGTTTGTGAGGTTCCAGCATTGAAGAGTACTTGGAGACTGTAGTTATATCAAATCTACTCTTAAAATAATAGAATGCTAAGAATATGTCTGTCTACCCATTACCAATTCAACTAAAATTTTAGTCTTTAATGTACAAATCATTCCAACAACTGGTGAAAGTATTGACCAAATGGCTTATATTTTTCATTCTCTGTGTTTATATGTGTATTTCAAAAAACAGAAAGTGTCATCCTATTTCAACTTTAATAGCAAACTGTTTTTAGGCAGTTGGTTACCTCTGTAGGCAAGTGCTCAGGTACATTCCATTTGAACTTAGTCAAGTCAGGCTCCTTTGTAACCACTTTCTGGAACAAGATTGTCCATAAATAATTTATGCTGATTGGCAGCCACAGATGATTGGGCAGAGTTATTGTATGTGAATATAGGTGGTCAGTTGGTCCATAATTCCTGCCAGGTCCCTGCTATACTCCCACCATCTGCCTTTGGAGCTAGAATTTCTTAAGCCTTTCAAATTGACAAGGACTGAGGAATACACTGGCTGGGAAAGTTCCCGTCATCCCTATCCTGGAGAACAAAGGAAATTTGGGCTACTTTTTAATTCTACCCTCTCAGCTCATCAACACTTGGTTTGCATTAAAATGTAAGAACATTACACTCTACACTCTGCTAATAATCAGAAACTACCTCTTTGAAGTTTCCCTATTTCTCAGCTACTACCCATGACAGATGTTTGCCAGAGAAAAACTCAGGGGGCATTTTCTTGCCAGCCTTTCCCATTGTACCATTTAATATTTCAACATTCTTGTGGAGTAATCAGGAAATAACAGTAACTTCTTTATCTCACGTCTCAGTCCTTGCTAGGTCCTCACCAGCAGCAGCGTGACCTCTGAAGACATGCATTAATTTCACCTCAGTATTTCTATAGCATCAATTAATAAAAACTGACTACATTTTCAACAAATGCACATGTCCTGATAAATGAGGGTCTTGACTTAATTGCTCTGTAAATTAAGAGCTCATGGTAGTGACAATAGAGCAGACTTTTAATATTTAAAAACTCATTAAATTTGTGTACTTTTTGAGTAATTAAAGTCATAGGACCACTTTAAGTAGCTAATTTAAGTTTCATTTTAAAGTGTATATCACAGATAAGGACAATTCATCTGACAAAAAGTTGGGCAGTTGTGAATTGGGTTACTTTTTGTCCTGAGTAGTAATAGGCTCTGATTTATTCCTCATTTTTGTTTTTCCAGTTATAATGACTGAGTTAAAATGCTGTGGACTGAGGGTTTTAAGGTCAGTTATCTACTTACCTAAAGAGAAAGATGCAAAGTCAAAAGGCACATGGTTGGTTTTACCTTTTTACTTTTATCTGAATTGATCTTTTTTTAAAATTTGCATTTGATGCTTTTCATTTGAAATATGTTCTAATTTTAGGTTCTAAAATAGTTTTTCAGGGAAAAAGTTCTGTTGTTTTTGTTTATGACTTACAGCTGTGTAAAGATCTGAACGCTTAAGTATGTGTGGAGATGACAAAGCTTGAAAGGGTTTGTACAAACCACAAATCTTGATGACTGCAAAAGGAAGGCTCTTTTGAAAGAATTCATGTCTAAACTCCTGAATAACAACTAAATACAGAGAGTGGAGATTTTTTCCCTTTAAATCAGAAGTTTTGCTTTAAAAGTGATGATTTGCTCTGAGAATGATATATGACTACACAGCCTAGTGTTAAAAGTTGGGAAAAAATCTTATTCTCAGTTGATGAAGCTTCTGCATCATTTTTGTACCTTTCATGTTCTTTACTACTCATGTCCATGTGTCATTGTTAGTATTGTCATCGATATTTACTCAACGATTAAACTGAAAAGTGGAGTCTGCTCAGTTTTCAGAGATCACTAGACATTTCAAAGTATGAACTTTCTAGAAGGTGAACATAACCCTCTCTGGAATTTGTTCCAGGAAACTTGTGAGCTATTTTGAAAGAGTTATTTTCATGTGAACTTGATAGCTCCAAAAAATAAAAATGAAAAAATCTGGGCTGGGGAGATTTTGATTACAAAAGAACATTGATCAGTCTTCAAATAACATTTTATATGGAAAAGAAGTATGCACAGGAAAGGAGATATTATATAATTTTATAAAGCATTATTTTTTTCACAGGTCAGAGGAAACGAAGTTGATTTTCTAGAATATAAGGCAGGAAGAGGATGTCATATAATTGTGCTTTAAAGTAGTACTATTCCAGTTATCTCCTTAAAAAAATAGATGGATGTGGAAGAAATCTAGAATTTATGCTCCTGTGTCCTTCTAATAGAAGAGATTGTAAAAATGCAGCAAAAAGTAGATAAGAAATACATACACAGTATATAAGAAGTAAAAGAGAACTTTTTTATGCCATCCATTGATTATCTCAACCCTGCTTAACATCCTTCCATCTTACATTAGGAGCTATCATTTTAGAGTTCTCAACTATCAGAAAACAATTATATTAAAATGTTCTCACAGTGAATCCCAAGGGATTGGGGAAAGCTATGTTGCAAATGGGATTTTGCACCGTGTGAATTGCCAAACTCAGAAGATTGTGAAATCCTGTGGCTAGGCACAGGTTCTACAATATGTGCATTTGTGAAAAGGGAATGTCATCACTACATATTATTTTTACCTTTGGCAAGAATTTTATAAAATTTCAGAGCATATCACACTCAAAAATACTTCTATAAGGGTGACAAATTTGAAACAAAATTTCTCTGAGTATCCTACCATCATGCATGTATTAATCTGTTCTAATATTGTTTTTATTTTATTTGACCTGGAACACATAAAAACTTTAAGCTGCTTGTCCTTTAAAGTCATTAATCTGTTGAAAGCAACAGTATACCAAATACTACAAAGGGCATAAGAGATAAAAAGATAATAAAAAGGAGAAAAATTTTAAAGGATGAATACCAGAAAAAAAAAAATGCAGGGAAGAAAAGAAGGGGAGATCAAAGTATCCTTTCTCTTTTTACTTCTGTTTTGGATAGAAGCATACGAGAAGGGAAAAGAAATTGCTATAGAAGAGAGCATCACATGGTGGGGATAAGTGAAGACCACAATACACAGAGCCACTTATAGCAATAGAAATGTCACTTCTCATGTTAACGGACATAGGAAGCACAGAATTACCCATATTAAATGCTTACTCTGTTACAAAGCATTCACTAAAAATAAAGTTGGTTAAATATGACCACATCATAGTTTGCCTTTTCCAGAAACCTACTTTCAGAAGCCCACTGAAGTCTCCTTTTACAACTGACATAATGAGCACGTGGAAATGCACCTCCATCCACTAGGGGGCACAAAGGAGCCCTTGACCAGAGGTGTTTGTATTTCAACTTTGGTTTTGAACAGTTGGAACTTGCAAAGCCTTTTCACTGTCAGATAGCACTCACTAGGGACTTATCTGCATAGACTTCTTTAAGAAAGCTCAAATTGTATGATGAGCTCTGAACTCCACTTTACCTATAAACTTTCTTTACACTAAAATGATGATGCGATGAAGGTGTTGGGTCTTACCTTTGGTGGTGTTCATATTTTGACAGATTTATCTTTTGAGGCAAAGGATGCATTTTATTTCAGTGTCTATAATATTTGTTGGCATGTTAACTCTGCTACTCTTGTACAAGAATACAGAAACAGGACTATTAAAAATTTTAAAGCCTACCATTTTATACAGCATTTTTCACTGAAACTGATCTCAAAATGTCAAATTCTTTGTCCCTCTGTACTCTTTAGAGAGTTTTGTTGTTGTATTTGTGAGTGACAGTATTTTTCTTGTGTTTTTGGTCGGGACATGAACAGCTCCTTGAACAGAAGAAACGTGCCTAATGTACTGATGGAATATAAGGCCATCTTGTGTTCTCCTCACTCTGTCCACTACGGGGGGCTCAGGTGGTGGCAGAATCAAAGAGAGAGCGGCCCCTGAGGAGAAAAATTAAATGTTGAAAGTAAAATAGCTACAACTGATATATACTCAGTGGAGCCATAAAATGTAGTTTGTTCTGCTTGTGCTAAATGTCTAGCCAAACTGAAATATAATCTTTTAGCAACTGAACAAGTGAAAACAAAATCCTACTCAGGAATGGTCATTGAAGTTGGTTGTTCTCCACATTTCTGAACAGTTTACATCTGTTGACCATCCCTAAATCCTACTTAACATATGAAATATGATGAGAGAACACAGCCTGAATTAATAGTTGTAAAATGGATTGAGTTTAATTAACACATCTTTACAATTCCATGTTGAGGATTTGGCATTTAAAGAAAACTAGAGCAATATTCAGTAGCACAAACACCATAGTACATAGAGATTTAAAAATAAATCATAATAAGAAACATAAAGCCTATGAAACACTAAAAAGCCAAACCACATGGAAGTATCCAGTCAAAAGAGTAAAGCCCTTAGAATTTAATCTAAAAATCTGTCAATATAGTCATGTCTCTATTGCTGAATCACATATGACACCACTATGATCTTTTCAGAAGAAATAAAATAATAAAACAAATGCAGGTGATTTCAGAACCATTCTATTTCCTTCAAAAACAATATATAAAACATGCTCTTTGGAACATTGCTATCTCCCGGCAGGGATGGGCTCCTCTTGTCCCAAGCTCTGACTCTGGGAATGGACCCTGTGTGCATGAATTCACATTTCCTTTGTGGTTCATTTTCTGTCCCTTGGAGGCTCCAGTGACAGGGCTGTTCTTTAATGACTTTCTGGGGTATGCATGACATTCATTACAGACACACTACATATACTTTAACAACCATGGTGTTAAAGTGGTAAAATCCACTGGTAAACACCATGGTAAAATCCATATTAAATACATCCTCCAATAACACATATGAGTAGAGTCTCCCCAAAATGGAATTTATTTATAAAAAATTGTGTATTTATTCTTACTTGCTTAAACTTCAGTCACCGTCAAAGTATTCTACATTTGATGCAATACTTCTATTAAGACATTTTGGGAACTTCCGGCCAAGATGGAGGCGTAGGTAGACACACTGTGCCTCCTCGCACAACCAAAAGAGGAAAAACAACAACTTAAATAAACAAAAACAGCCAGATCTGACAGAAAAACTGAACTGAGTAGAAGTCCGACAACCAAGGAGTTAAAGAAGACACATTCATCCAGACCTGTAAGCTGGGCGGAGCTGGGTGGAGAGCACTCGGCAAGACGCCAGGTTTGTAGAGCGGCGACAGCAACACTGCAGCGGGTGCACTCGACGAAACCCGTGGCTGGCCCACCTGGCCCCAGTAGTACCGAGACTGGTGGACTGGGCGTTCCCTCATTCGCGGGAAGATAAACCGGGAGAAAAAATGGTGAATGGGGTAGCCCGAGCAAACCACCAATGCGGGGAAATAAAGCCTCAAACCACCGATTGAAAACACCTGTGGGGGTTGATGCGGCGGGAGGAACTCCCGGCCTCACAGGAGAGTTCATTGGGGAGACCCACAGGGACTTGGAACTGTGCAGGCCCGTCCACTCACCCCGGAGCCAGCACAGAAGGGCCCAACTTGTTTCTGGGTAGCAGTGGAAGTGCAGAGAGCGGAGGAAGCGCCATTGTTCTCTCAGGACCCGCCCCCACAGGCTGCCTCACAACACAACGACGTGGGTTACCCCGCCCTGTTGAACACCTAAGGCTCTGCCCCTTAAAGTAACAGGCACACAGAGGAAGAAAAAAATGGCCCAAATGAAAGAACAGATCAAAGCTCCAGAAAAAATACAACTAAGCAACGAAGAGATAGCCAACCTATCAGATGCACAGTTCAAAACACTGGTAATCAGGATGCTCACAGGATTGGAAGAAAGATGGTTGCAATTAGTTGAACAAATGAAGTATACAATAAAAGAAATGAGGGAAAATCTGCAGGGAACCAATAGGGATGAGAAGGAAACTGGGACTCAAATCAATGGAGTGGACCAGCAGAAAGAAAAAAATATCCAACCAGAAAAGAATGAAGAAACAAGAATTCAAAAAAATGAGGAGAGGCTTAGGAACTTCCAGGATGTCTTTAAATGTCCCAAAATCTGAGTCATAGGGGTGCCAGAAGGAGAAGAGGAAGACCAAGGGATTGAAAAGTTATTTGAACAAATAATGAAGGAGAACGTCCCCAAGCTGGTGAAGGAAATAGATTTTCAGGAAGTCCAGGAAGCTCAGAGAGTCCCAAAGAAGTTGGACCCAAAGAGGAACACACCAAGACACATCATAATTACATTACCCAAGATTAAAAATAAGGAGAGAATCCTAGAAGCAGCAAGAGAAAAGGAGACAGTTACCTACAAAGGAATTCCCATAAGCCTGTCAGCTGATTTCTCAAAAGAGACCTTGCAGGCAAGAAGGGGTTGGAGAGAAGTATTCCAAGTCATGAAAGGCAAGGACCTACATCCAAGAATACTCTATCCAGCAAAGCTATCATTTAGAATGGAAGGGCAGATAAAATGCTTCTCAGATAAGGTCAAGTTCAAGGAGTTCATCATCACCCAGCCTTTGTTGTATGAAATGTTAAAGGGATTTATATAAGGCAACAGGGGAGTGGTAGGGGGAGAGATGGGGAAAAGGTGCGGAGAATAAGTAGCATAAATGGTAGGTAGAAAACAGACAGGGGGAGGTTAAGAATAGTATAGAAAATGTAGAAGCCAAAGAACTTACGTGTATGACCTATGGACAAAATCTAAAGGGCGGGGAATGGGGGGGATATAGGGGCGGTGGGGAAGAAAGGGGGGGGGAATGTGAAAACTGTAATAGCATAATCAATAAAACTTATTTAAAAAAAAGACTTTTTTTTCACTGCTCAAAACAGTTTTTAAATTTGTCGATTTCGATGCCTTTTTAGTGCTTCTGCCATTTGATGGCCAGTAGCTCAATCTTTCCTAAAGTCATAAAATCACATGTAATCAATAAAATATTCATTTTATTCAGGGCTTTTCTATCTATCATCATTCATCACACCTGCATTTCTTCAATATTCTAACTTCATGAATATATTTTTTCTTTTTTTTTTACACTTAAAGCTCTCTAGTTTTAAGATTGTAATTACTAGTAATTTAGGTTTTCTTTTATAAATAACAGTGGGAGTTCCAAGAGCCCCTGCTTTGTAGGTGAAAATGATGCTACTGATTAGTAGTAGACTATTTACTTTGAGTTCTCTTTCCAGATGGATTTATGCTGTTTTGTGTTTCTCTTACCTGGTCCAGCCTATCCTTCTCAACTGTTATTTTTCCCTACAATAACATTTATTTTGATGTCATCAGGCTTTGTAACAATCGGAAACTAATGAGGTAGGTTTGATAAGAGTATTCACGAGTTGGGTCACAAATGCACAGTTCTCTGTTCATGGATCGATCCAATCACAGGTGCCATATGCATCCAAAACTCTCTAAAATTCTCATAATTTCGTATGTACTTATGGTATGTTTCTCTTAGGTACTTGCAGAATCACAAAACATATTTTTTAATGTTATCTATATAGTCAACAATTCACCCATGGAATTTTTAAAGGTAGTTTCTCTGTCTAGGAGAAAAAAACAGGCATGTCAAACCAATTATATGTACAGCTGTCTAATTGCTTGCACATTTGAGGCCACTAGGAACTGTCACTGGAAGAGCCAGAAGTAAATCCAGCCTTTGAGATTCTACGATGAACTCACAGCTCTGCTGGGGATTGACCTCTTCAGTTTTACAGTCCCAGAGGCATTTATATCTATTTTAGGGGTGCTGCTGGATTCTTTGTGTTTGAAATTTTAAGTAGCTTAACCCTACCCAAATGATATAAAATTGGAAAACCTCAGAAAAGAAAATGTTGCTTTGATCTAAAATACAAATCCAGTTTAAATTCCTGTAATGTAATTCAACTACATAATAATATTATAGAAACAAAGATGATATTCTGATGAGAGACAGAGATTTACAAATCATATTTAGATATGGATGTCTGTGATGCATCTCAGATTCCATGTGAAGGAGAACCCAGGCATCGTTTTGGGTTCTGTATAAGCTAGGTATAAATAACTTAAAATCCTATTTCAAGAAGAAAACCCGATCATCAAGGGCTCTGAGTTTTGAACAACTTAACTATAATTCAGACAATAACAATAATAATGCTATAGAAGTCACTAGGTGTTGTTATGATAAGGTCTTTGCAAATGCTAAGTAGGTTAGGGTGTTTTTTTCCAAATCTAGAAGTTAGGTTCCAAAGAAATAGAAGTTTTTTCAGAATATCACATAACCACATTTTGCTTTTTCTGAAATTGTGGTGTACCCAGCAGCCTTCCGTGCTTCAGTGCCCTCTTTCCCCTGATAACACACCTTTACCCAAAGGACTGTGCTGGAAATAATGCCTAACAGAGAGGCTCAGAAGCAAAATTCTACAGTACCCATCATTTATCTCATCTCTGCTTCTCCACTGTTCATCTTCTGTGTCTACTGTATTTTCCTTCCACATAAAATTTCTGAAGGAAACAGTTTGAAGATTATCATCCGTAATTAACTTAAATTCAATGATTTAGTATTCCCTTTGATTTCTTTTGGTGGTTATGATCATTGAATTCATTAGTAATCAATATAGTTAATATGTGTGTCTGTGCACATTTGCTATCACACACAGTACTTTCCACATTATCATGTAAGTCGTCCAGAGTTTCCAAATCTTGATTATTTAAACAAAAGCAGATTTTACCTCTGCAAAACTTTACAAAAATGTCTAACAACCAAAAGAAAAAAAAAAGACAAATGGTTATTTGGTTTCAATGTAACATGTGCATCTTTTTGGCCTTAATAATTTCCCTCTGTTTATTTTCCATTAAAAAAGGAGGTGGTTATACGATCCAATGTGGACATTTGTAAAGATCCAGAACTTTCTTTGATAGTGTGCATTAGTTCATACCATTTTTAATCCATACAGATCCTATTACTATTTATGATACAAATTGCCATATAACTTAGTTGAATTTTGAAGCTGGGGATGTGAATACTACATTGGTTTCTCAGAGTTGCCTTCTTGTGAGAAATTTTCTCTTAAGATGCACTGATAAAATATTGATTGCTTAGAAAACAAAGTTGCAATATTTACCACTTTGTGAGCACCATGACAAATTAGAGAGCATTGTTGTTTAAATTAAATGTTAAAGTAGGTTAGTCCAGACATTTGTAATGGTGCATGTAATTAGCCCAAACACCAGTGAAATATCAACAAATTAACTGTTTCTGAAGAAAAATAAGTGATATTTGAAATACTCCAGTTTGAGCACTGGGGCCTTTAAACAAATGATGTCACACAGTCTAGGAGGCTTTGTCATGTTCAGTAAATTAGCATGGCCTAACCGCAGCAGAAAATTTCCTTGAGCTGCAATAAAGACTAAATGCTTTCAGACTCCCATGATCCTTTGTAGTCATCATTTTAAAGCACTGCCTTAGTGAGCTAAACCTGTAAAGTTTTCTTTTGAGCGGCTGTGAGTTGATTAGATCTATTTCAGCCTAGTCGTGGTAATAGGCTCCTCTCTGCGAAACTGCTTACCCTCTGCTCCCCTGGCAGCTGGAGAGACTGGAATTAATCAGGTCTGCTGGGGACTTCCTCAGTGTCTCCGCAGGCCAGCGATATGGAATCATTTACCACAGAATCTGACTGTCAACTCTTTGTCATTTAGGCTTTTGATTATGCTTTCTTTCTTTCTCTTGTTTTCTTTCTTTTTTTTTCTTCAGAAAAAGATGGAAATGGATGACAGATTATCCTAATGCAGAATTTTACTAGTGTCTTACACAGGTATCGACATCACCTTTGATCTGTGCTTTAAAAAATGTAGGTGAGTGCTAAGATAGTGAGGACCTGCTATTAAAATTAATGTTTTTTTCCTTATTAAGGTAGATAGCCAGCCAAAAGAAAAGCAGACAGTCATTGGTACATTGTCTTTTGATCTGAAGCAGGATACATTTAGAGAAGTCATTTTTGAAGGACCTTTATTGGTTGCTTTAGCAGAATTCCACAAAAAGACCCACCTATGTCTACAGCTCAAGTTTGTCTATTTTGGCATGTGAAGAATCACTATTTACAACACAAAGCATATTAGCATTCATAGCCAAACATTTCCAAGTACCCACTGAAATTGCAAAGAAACAGATTTGAGTTCACAAAAAAATCTGAGTCTAATTTCAGTATTTGATTTTCTCAAATGCAAATATCTTGATAATTGAATTGCCTGATTTTATGTTTAAAATTAAAAAAAATCCCATAATGTCATAACAAGAATAAACCACCCAAATCAAACTATAATTTTACATTAAGAATTTTATCTTGGGGCAAATTTTCTTCAATTTAGCAACTGAGAATATTTTCTCTTATTTCAGTATCATAATTGTTTGACGGGGTTCTCCTTCTAAGGAAAACACATACCCACCAGATAGGGGAAAGACACTTAAATATCTTCTCTAGGGTATAACCATAATAATTATATGTAAATGCTGGGACTTAATGCTTCTAAAATTGTGATACAACATATTCCAGAATAAATGTAATCCCCTAAAAGTATTTTTGCAGCCAATATTTTCTTTCACCTAATTGGTATGAAGGCTACAATGAGTCAGAAAGAGAAATACTGTATATTGTAAATGCCAGGATGTAATGAATACATTGGTGTCATATCACCCATACCAATAAAAGTGTTGCTGAAACAGACAACAGACTACATGTGTTTACCTTATGACGTGAATGCCCTGCTTTCTGTATGAATTTTCTGAGCACTGCAAGAGTCTGAACTGAGGAATTGTGAGGTATGTTGGGCTTGTGGGTTCTATATGGAACGTAGCTTTCTCATTTGTTCTTCTGACACTGTTTATGTCTGGTTGAGCCACAAACAGACATAACTGCAGCATAGATTTTAGGGCTTCCATTCTGCGTGTATTTGTTAGTCCAGAGTGTGTACCTAAACCTTTTCTCATGAGAAGAGGGAACGAAAGCTCAATGGCAGAGCACTAGAATAAACTATGCCAAGGGCACACAGCTGATTTACATTGTGCTGACATTTGGGCTTATGTATTTTTGAGAATTGCATTTTTTTAAAAAGGAATTCAGGCCTTACTTAACACCACTCAGTCTCAAATGAATTGGCAGAGCCTTTGCTTTTTCGGCCTGCACATTTTCCCTGGTCTTCTTGTTTCCCTCTCTCTCTGGTTATGGGCTCCAGCTCAGGCTCCAGCTGCCATCATCACATGGCTTTTTTCTATGTGAGCGGGCAGGATGCCCAGGTGCCTCCCGAGGGTCCTCACCTACATTGCTCATTAGCCACCCTTTAGAAGGAAAAACTGTCCTGCCACAATGCTCTCCGTTGCCTTGTAGTTCCCACAGGGCCAGGAGACAGTAATTTCCCTGCTGTTCTCAGGTGTCCCAGACATCAGGGCTATAAAGGGATGTTGCTAAGCTAATTTGGCATTGCCCCTTCCAACAAGCAGCATGCACTTGGCAAATTCAATGAGAAAGAGGGAGAAGGAGAGGAAAAGAGAGGGGGGCAGAGAGTGGGAGAGAGAGAGAGGGAGGAAGGGAAATAGGGATAGAAGGAGGGGGAAAGAGGGAGAGGGGGGGGTAAAGAAGAGAGAGAAGGAGAGGAAGAGGGAGAGAGAGGGAGGGAGGAGGAGGGAGAGGAAGAGAGAGAGAGAGAGAGACTGAGAGAGAGCTGCTCAGTAATTGAGCTATTTAACAGACTCCAGAGGCACCTGGAAAGCAGCCAATCATTACTCAGTGTCTTAATAGTATAGAGACACTTGAACCATTCCAAGAAAGAAGTTTCACATATTTGTTTGTTTGTTTGTCTTTTGGGTTGATGTGGGAAGACGAACAGGTGGGAATAAGAGCATAGAAAAGGTGGAGGGTAATAAATGTGAACAACAGTGGAGCATGTATAAATCCAGATATTAGAGTATGAAAAGCCAATATGTGTTCACAGACTGGCAAGAAAATTAATAATTTACAATGGCAAAAAAACAAACAAATGAACAAAAAACAAGTTGGGAATTTTACAGGACTCCAATCATCTTTATAAAGTTTCTTTTTTTTCTTTCCTTTGAGTAGGTGACCTTTTACCTTACTGGAGATATATATATCTCCAGTAAGGTAAAAAGACTATATATATATAGTCTTTTATTTTTGCCATTTCTCAGTGACCATTCTCTGAGTCAGTACTGACCTGTCATGTTGGAACTTGCTGGGACGGCTTCAGGATGAAGCCGTGGACACAGGCCATGATGGTTTGCTTTGGAAACCACCCTGGGATAGAGTGGATTTGTTGATTGGCAGCATGGCTGAAGCTGGAAGGCTCTGCCAACCCATACCCCTCTTTTCTTCCTAAACTTGGCTCTCAATCTCCCTTTTCCTAGAAACTTCTGGGACTGTTCCCTCTCAATGTTCTCCTTTCAATCCTTTGTGCACATTTCACATCAGTGCGTTCACTTGGCATAGATTTCTATTCATTGATTTCTTTTTTGAGTCATTTGGTGTCTGCTCCTTCCTCTTGATTGGAATATAAACCTGCTTAATGGGCGGACCATGTCTTCAACTTCTTTTATTGTTTTTCTACAATACTTTCTCAAATACGCTGTATGCTGAAACCTTTATTAAGGCTTACTTATTGAACTACTGTGGAGAATCATAGCTGTTTGCCGAAGCTTCCATTTCATTAAAATCTTAGCCAACCCATTCAGATTCTGTGCACCTCATTTTATCAATATTAAGAATAACCACAATGATGCATTATCAAATGTTCTATGAAAATTAATGGATAATTAATGGCGACAGTGCAAGATAGTGATTAAGAGGGCTGGCTCTGGAGACAGGCTGCCTGGTTTGAATCCTGGATCTGTACTGACTAACTGTTCAATAATTATAGTGCTCTACATCTACCATTCAGTTTTAGGCTTAACGGTTATTGAATGTTTACTCCGTACCAGGCCCCATGACAAGCAATTTATAAGCATTCTCTCACAACGTCACTATAGTATCCCTATGAAACAGATACAGTTATTATTTGCATTTTGCACATGAGGGAGGTCAAGTGCTTAACATAGTATCTGCTATATAGTATGCACTCAATAATCATAAAACTAAAACCATTGGTGAATTCAAAGTTTTCTGAAAGCAGAAATTAAAAGAGGGGACTGACTCACGTCTCCTTTCTCCAGTCTTCCTCGCCTTGTTCCAGGTTTGTGCTTTATGAAGCAGTGCGTGCCTGGTACGATATATATGCACCAGAAGCACAGTTTACAGTGACGGCAGAAATAAACAGAATGAAACTTGACTCACGTTCTTGCCAACCCCGCTTTCCCTACGCATTGCATTCCTGTTGGAATGTCCCAGCCAAGTGCCCCATGAAAGGGCTTTACCACTGAGATTGGCTCCTCCTCAAACTGTCAGAACCATTGCCAAGTGTTGCTGTCAAATAGAAGCACATCTTCTCCCTTTCAGAATTCTGACATTCTCTGTGGCTTCAAAAAAGTACATTTGTATGTGTATATACTATTTGTGTTTCTCTATGTGTGTGTGTATGTGTTTAGACACTAGGGGTGACTTATGTTTGGGTCTAATTTATAAATGATTGTATCAGTAACAACTTGTCAGAACACTGAGCACAAACTATAGATGTGTCTAGAATTAAGCGAGCAGTTGGTGTAGTTTATAAATGCTGAAAAAAGTATTTTCCATAGTTTAGTATTTTCATTACAGGAACCTCTTGTAAATAGTAAAATGTTTTGTCTTATTTTAAATTTAAGTAATATATTTTATTATAAAAACAGAGATAATGTCATCTTTATTCCTACATCAGTTAATTCAGTTTTCTAAAAATTTTAAGGTAGTCAATATTAGACTTTTTAATATATAAAGTCACTTGAAAGTATTCCCACTTTTATTAATTAAAAAAAATTACCAAGATTCAAAGGCAGTTAGGATGGTCCCATAGCCGTTAAAGGGGACGTTGTTTCTGGAATAATGATTTCTTCTACTTACTGAGCACTTATTTTATTAGATCCTCATTTAAAGCCAGAGGAAGAGATATGATCCCTGTTTACAGATGAGGACACTGGCTGAGAGAAGCAATTCTGTTTGTGTGGGCCACATCTTGTGTATCAGAGTCATGTCATTCGTGGTCTCTCTCAACCCAGTCTGAGTCCTTTAACTACCATGCTATCTTGCATCCAGGTTTCACAATGAAATCATCAGAAACTCATTTCTGGTATACATATTAGCCTGAGGGTCCGATTACAGCTTCCAAATAAAATTCAGGACATTGATTAAATTTGAATTTCAGATAAACAAGTAATTAGTAATTAGTAACAAGTAATTAGTTGTATTTTTGGTAGTATGTTGCATGGGACATATAGTAAAAATATTTATTGCTTATCTTAAATTTAAATTTAAGTGGGTGTCCTATATTTTTATTTGCTAAATCTGTCAACTCTAATCTGAATATATTCAGAAAGCAAGAAGCATTATTTCTGTCTCTGTCTCCCTGAAATTCCCTCTTGTCATTGAGGGGTTCTGAGAGATTGTTGTTTTTTCTATTCTTCTTCCCTCCCCTCCCCTCCACTCCTCTCCCCTCCCCTCCCCTCCCCTCCCCTCCTTTTCTTGCCTCTCCTCTCCCTTTTCTCCCTCTCACCTTTCGATATCTTTGTTCCTTTCCTGCTTTTACTTGCTGCGATAAAGCCCCTAGAAGGCCCATGGAGGGCCTGGCTTCTGAGGGCCCTGCCCTCAAGGATGCCTGCTTTGGTGGGATCAATGCCTGCATTGGGCTTGAAAATGACTCTCCTGTCAAAGCTGCTGCATTGTCAGTGACTATGGAGGTTTAGTGCAGCTGCTCTTTTAGGTTCCTACTTTGAAATCCTGCACCCTAGGTTTTGATCAGAAATTAATGGGGACTGAGCAGGAGGAACACTGAGTATTAAGCATCGTACTCTGCTCAGACGACCTTTCATTCTTATCATATCCCAGAAGACACCTTCCCAATATCCCTATAGGCCTCTCCAGCTCTTGTGTCAATAAATCCCAATTCCTAGCCCCACAGAGATGCTGGGACATGTCCTGCATCCAATGCACCATTATTTATGCTCAGTATGAGATCTCCTACTAGACTACTCTCAATTCATTTTGGGGTGCTCTTTCTTATGTCACTTGAACAAAGACATAGCATGGATGAGGAGATTATTTATAGTGCATTGGGATTTTTTTAGGTGAAAATTAATAAGCATAAGGTATGATTTTCTGAGGTGCACATCATAAGAGACATATACATGCAAATGCAGACAGGCCTGGGTGATATCCAGCTCTTGCGTTTATCATCTATGTTACATCAGACAAGTTAAATTACTGAGTTCTCTAAGTGTACCCCAAGGGGTCAAGATCTGTAGTGATTCCTGAGATTTTCAGAAAAAGGGCATTCTTAATGCAAACTTTCAGGAATTCCATCAGAGATGATTAAATTCCTGAGAGAAGTCATAATATCACTTAGTTTGTGATCCTTATGAGAAATTCTTGGGTATCTGCTGCACAAAGCCAAGGCTAGTTTTACTCAAAGCCTTACAGTTTGCCTAAGTTTCTGACTGCCATACCTGGCCATTTCCTGGTCACGTTCAGGACCACATCAGGGATGAGGACCAGTTTGGTGTGTTGGAAAGAACACAACTGTGGGCTTAGATCTAGATTAAAACCCAGCTACAGAGCTTTGGCCAGCTCAGTGCCATTGGGAAAGTTCTGAAGCTCAGTTTCCTCATCTGTTAATTTTATATAATGGTTACCTTATAAACACTGTTGTGACAATGTCATAGAGCTTCAATCATAACAGGGATTAGTAAGTGGTATTCTAATACTATCATTAGTATAGTCATTATTATTAACATTAGTATTATACCAACATAAAAAGACAGGCTACTTTTGTACATATTAGCAGATCTTTTATACAGTTTTTAAAAATATTTTTTAAAGCTGTGTTGGCCTGAGGTAGCCAGTAACCTGAGGTGACTATTGAGCACTTCAAATGTTATGTGCTATATATGTAAAATACACACTAGATTTTGAAGATAAAGTATGAAAATAAGAATGTAAAGTATCAATAATTTTTACATTGTTACATGTTAAAATGGTAGTAACTTGAACATTTCACCTGTGTCTTTTTACTTAAATTGAATGTGAATATTAGAAAATTGAAAATTAGAGACGTGATTCATACCTATGCTTCCACAGGCACATCTTAGAGATAGTGAGGGTTCACTTCCAGACTGCCACAATGAGTGAATAACAAAGTAAAGAAAGTCGCATGAAGTTTTTGGTTTCCTAGTGAGTATTAAAGACATGTTTACACTATACTGTAGTCTATTATGTATGAAATAACATTATGTCTAAAAAATGTACATATCTTAATCAAAAATATTTCATTGCTAAAAAATTCTAACCATCATGAGCCTTCAGTGAACTGTAATCTTTGTACAGGTGGAAGGCCTTACTTCCATGTTAATGGCTGCTCACCGAGCAGTATGGTGCTGGCCCAAGGTTGGGATGGCTGTGGCAATTTCTTAAAATAAGTTTGCCAATGAAGTTTGCCAACTGATTGACTCTTCCTTTCACAGACTATTTCTCTGTGGCATGTAATGCTGTTTGATTGCATTTTACCCACAAGTAGAACTTCTTTCAAAATTGGAGTCAATCCTCTCTAACCCAGCTGCTGGTTTATCAACTCAGTTCATGAAATGTTAAAAATCCTTTGTTGTCACTTCAAAAATTTTCACAGAATCTTCACCAGGAGTAGATTCCATCTCAAAAAAAGACCATCTTCTTCCTCTTCTTTCTTCTCCTTCTCCTTCTTCTTCATCTTCCTCTTTTCTTCTTTTTTTTTTTTTTTTTTTGCTTATCCATAGGAAGCAACTCTTCATTCATTAGAGTTGTATCATGAAACTGCTGTAATTCAGTGACATCTTTAGGCTCCATTTCTAATTATAGTTCTCTTGCTATTTCCACTACATCTGTTGTTATTTCATCCACTAAAGTCTTGAATCCCTCCAAGTCATCTATGAAGGTTGGAATAAAAGTCTTTCAAATTCCTGTTAATGTTGGTATTTTGACCTATTTTCATGAATCATAAATGTTTCTAATGGCATTTAAAATTGTGAATACTTTCCAGACGTTTTCAGTTTACTTTTGCCCGGGTCCATAAGCAGAATCACTATCTATGGCAATTATAGCTTTATGAAATGTATTTTTTAAATTATAAGGCTTGAAAGACAAAATTACTTTTTGATCTATTAACTAGCAGTATAGTTACTGTGTTAGCAGCCATTGAAACAATATTAATTTCATTGTACATCTCTACCAGAGCTCTTGAGTGACCAAGTACACTGTCAACGAGCAGTGATATTTTCAAAGGAAACTTTTCTGAACAATGAGCTTAAAATATTTATTAAACAATGTTGTAAACAGATGTTCTATCATCCAGACTTTGTTATTCCATGTATGGAGCACAGGCAGAGTAGAGTTAGCATCATTTCTTAAGGTTCCTAAGATTTTCAGAATGTTCAATGAACATTGGCTTCAACTTAAAGTCACCAGCTGTGTTATCTCCTAATAAGACAGTCAGTCTGTCCTTTGAAGTTTTGAAATCAGGCATTGACTTCTCTCTGGTTATGAAAAACCTAGATGGCATATTCTTTCAATGTAAGGTTGTTTTGATTACATTGACAATCTGTTGTTAGTGTAGCCACCTCTTTAATTATCTTAGCTAGATCTTCTGGATAATTTGCTGCAGCTTCTACAATAGCACTTGCTGCTTCACTTTGTGCTTTTATGTAACAGAGATGGCTTATTTCCTTAAATCTCATGAGTCAACTGCTCTTAGCTTCAAACTTTTCTTCTGTAGCTTCCTCCTCACTCTCAGCCTTCCTAGAAATGAAGAGAGTTGGGGCCTTGCTCTGGATTAAGCTTTAACTTAAAGAAATGTGGCTATTCTGACTTTATAGCCAGGCCATTAAAACTTTCTCAATAGCAATAATGCTGTTTTACTTTCTTATTAGTTGTGTTCACTGGAATAGCACTTATAAATTCCTTCAAGAACTTTGCCTTTGTATTCACAATGTGACTAATGTTTGATGCAAGAGACCTAGGTTTCAGCCTGTCTCAGCCTTTGGCGTGCCTTCCTCACTAAGCTTAATCATTTCTCTCTTTTGATTTAAAGTGAGAGACACGCAATCCTTACTTTCACTAGGACACTTAGAGGTCATTGGAGGGTTATCAATTAGCCTAACTTCAATATTATTGTATCTCAGGGATTAGAGAGGCTCGAGGAGAGGGAGAGAGATGAGGGACAAGCAGTTGGTGGAGCAGTGAGAACACACACAACATTTATGGATTAAGTTTTTTGTCTTATATGGGCCCCATTTGTGGTGCCCCAAAACAATTACAGTAGTAACATCAAAGATCATTGATTACAGAGCACCATAACAAGTGTAATAATAATGGAAAACTTTGAAATATTGCAAGAATTATCAAAATGTAATGCAGAGACACAAAGTGAGCAAGTTATGTTGAAAAAATGGTGCTGATAGATCTGTGCAATGCAGTGTTGTCACAAACCTTGAATTTGTACAAAAACCACAATGGCCACAAAGCATAATAAAGTGAAGCAGACTAAAATGGGGTATGCCTGTATTATGTTCTATTGGATGTGCTGCTCTAGGGAATTCAGGTGATAGGCCTAAAAGGAAATGCAATTCTTTTTAGCTCCTTTCTATTTATTCCATTGTAACCTTTTATCTCTGTGTTTTAGGGAGACTTTATTATGAACAATATTATTTTCTAAAGTATTTTCCCCCTAGTAAACAGAACAAGAGTGAAAATGTAGAAGGAACTAAAACAAATGACAGCAGATTTCGATAGATCACAAGATGTTCAATGTTACTTTGAAAGAAATTTTAAATTCTTTTCCAGGCCAAAAATGTATATCTGGACTTATTTCCAATTCAATATAGCAAGAAACCTTCAATGTAAGATATAAATTGCAAAGTGTATGAAATAGAAGAATATACCTAGACATTTGCTGCAATATTTGAAGAGTTTTATTATTGGCTCAGGTAATGAATTTTCATAGAAAAATAATCTAATATGGCATATGTGTGATTCCCAATTAAAATATTTGAGGTCTGAATTTTTGAGCCCAGATCTAGTAATTTTTCTAAGTTGTATAGAAATATAGAAAAACCTGGATATATCTGATGCATATTTGACAGTGTAACTAGGTACTAAAATTTCCTTTTATCACTAAGAATGTAAAATTCTGGGCAAACTTTTTTTTTTTTTTTATAAACAGAAGTACTACCATTATTTCCCTGCTTCATCTCTTTGCTCTGTGCAATGCTGTTGAACTTGCCCTTTTAGAGAGTAATCAAAGTCTGCATCACAATTGGTGTAAGACTGTCACCATGTTTTTGAACTCATGTAATGTGATAGGAATGAACTCAAAACAGAACTAAATGTGTACAGTCCACAACAGCAATTTTTCAGGCTTCTTAGTGCCATGGCTGGTGTTGAAGATTTGAAAGGGGAATGGTTTAGAAATAGAAAGAAGGCCTTGCCTATTACTAAATGTCAATGATAAGTGGCTGTGACTAGGTATTTTACTGCAACATTTAATACTCTCATAATAATCATATTATGTTAGAAATTATGAAATAATGGGAAAAAGGTAAAATAGAAGACTCTTGCTTTTTTACTCTATAACATTCCAGTTCCATGGAGTGAGTGTGGTTCTGCCATACCTCTGCTCTTTTCACTGCTTTGGGTGGATCTAGCCCCTCTGAGTTTAGGGCAGGATGGGGAATTGGTGTCAGAGATATTCTTATATACTTAGTTGTCTGTTGGTATTGACGAGGTGGCCTCAGTCTCTCTCTTACTTGGTCTTATTTCATCTGATGTTGGTATTCCTTCTTTCAATGTACTGGCCTCTGCATAGAAGGTGTAGGAATGTCTTAGAGTGATGCTCAGCTGTGGATTCCTCTAGAGAAAGGCAGTTCCTTGGATCCCTCCAGGGGCCCATGCCCCCCACTCCCTCTCTCAGAAGAGTGTTCTCTCCTTCTATCTCTGTGCTCCTTCCATGGAGCCATGCCCATTGCTAAATTTCACTTTTTCTGCTTTTGGATGTCCAGGGCACTAGGGAAGAATATACCTCATGTCTACTATGCTGCCAAAGGCTACTCCTATAGTCCTTCTCCCCTTCTCAGAAATGGCTAGGTCAATTGTACACACCGATTTTGATATTCTCTATACTGGTCAATCACAACCAGGATACACATGTCAAGTTTTCTTGTCACTCTCATTGGCTTCTCTCTAGTGGTGACTCCAATATGTGCTTACCTTTTCAATGACTCAGCAAACTTTCATCTGGGAAGTAAAGCATTGGAGGTCCTTTCTTGTAAGCACTCTTAATTCAACCACTGATTTTCTTATAGACCCACAAATTTGACTTTGGAGAGGGCGGGAGAAGCCTTGTCATTTATAATACTTTGTACCTCTAAGGTAATCCACCCCACTGGCCAGTCCATACTCCTGTACTCAATCTTCTTATATGGATTACAAAGAAAAGCATAAATGGGGGTTGTAGCAGAACTGGTTTTGTTTGGCTGTATCTGTTGTATTATTTTCCACTTATTGTTAGTTTGGGATATTAGAATACATTCCAATTCAAAATGTATTCAACTCATCATCCTATTGATGTTTTGAAAACCATTATTACCATTCATCAAATACTCTTAGTTCTTCTTTGGGGCAAATGGTAGAATTGCATTTCCATACTTCCTTGAATCAGGTATACATAGAGTTCCCAGAGAAACAGAACCAAAATGATGCATGTATATGTGTATAGTTATACAATACTCATATGCACACACACAAGTTTTTACAAAGCATTGGCTGCCACAATTATGAAGGCTGAAAAGTACGAAGATCTGAAGGATAAATCAGTAAATCCTAGGCACAGGAGAGCAGATAGTGTAGTTATAATCTTAAAACCAGCAGCACTGAGACCTGTGAAGAACTGATATTTCAGTTTGAGTCTGAAAGCAAGAGAAAGCCGATGTCTCAGTTAAAAGGCCATTAGGACAAGGGATACTTCCTTACTCGGGAAAGGGTTGACCTTTTGTTCTACTCAGGCCCTCACCTGAATGGATGAGATCTACTTACATTGGGGAAGGCAAAGTGCTTTACTCAGTCAACTGATTTAAATGTTAATCTTATCCAAAAACATCCTCACAGATATACTCACAGCAATGTTTGAGCAAATATCCAGGCACCTAATGGCTCAGACATGCAAGATTAGCCATCAAAATTATGTCCATGATTTAACCAACAAGTATCTCACTTTGGGAGGGAATTTTTAAGAGCAATTGTGCAATTTACTACACTCACATTTTCATGTCAAGGTGATTATGGAAGAATACATGTGCATGGAACTTCCATTAGACGAGGACCTCAAGGATCTCTAATAAGCAAGACCTCCTTGCTTCCATTGCACTAGATATGTAATATGTGTGTGTGATCTAATTATTTTGTATTTCCACAAAGATTTTGGAGTTTCTTTGTGTCACTACAGCAAAATATAGTCTATCCTGACCATATCCTAACTATAATACAATGTTGTATTAAACATGAAAATCCAAGTCAGAAGTTGAATCAGACCTAGAAGATTCAGATCTTCTCTACATGAGATGCTCAGAGGTGCCCAGACTTTACCTAGCATTGTTCTTACAATAGCAAGACCATGAGGCAAGAAAAGGCATCTCTGGAGTCAAAGTCATGCATGAGGTAAAGTATAGTCTTTGCAAGACACTTGCTTTGACTCTACATATCCTGACTCATGTTTTCTGCCCATGTCATCTTTTCTTCCACTCAGAGTTATTTCCACAATAACTATACATTTAAATAATCTAATTAGTAGGTATCAGCCATTGGTAATTTGTTTTTTTTGTTCAGTTAATCTGCATTACCTTTAAATAAAGAGCTGCATTTATGGTTATGGTTTCTTTACTGAGTTCTGATAGAAAGTAAGGTGAACAAAGCATGTTGGACTTTGATAGGATGAATGTGCTGTGAACTTATGACCTAAAATAAGTATGAAATATATCTTGGCAAGCAAACAGGTGGATGTAATGACTCCTGCTGTGGAACCAAAGTTCGTATTCTTCTTTATACAGCACCAAACTGAATGCATCTGTATTAAGTATGTAACTGCTTGTTTATACATGGAGATGCCCTAAATCATAATGTCTTTCCTGTAAAAATGATGAAAACAATTACATGAATATATATTTGAAAGCACAGTTGAGAGAAGGAAGCTGGAACCTGTTCATCTGTTTTCTACATTCTCAGGTTGACTATAAGGGATCTGCTGGGCTCCAGTTCTATTCATAGTCAAGGTCTGAGATTACTGTTAATTTGACTGTTAGTTAAGCCAAACTTGTGGCAGAAATCATTCATCCTTTCATTTTATCAGGTTCCTTAGGGGACATATATAGTAAAAAAAATTCTTGAATTTTTATAACTCTCTAAATATAAAACTATGGGTCACATGCTTGGTAATTATTTTGAATATTGGCCATGCAAGTGGAAGGTCATTTTGAGGAAAACCTATCTACTACAAAATAATTAGTGGTCCAACTAGTCTTGATCACTCAGAGTTAAATCTGGGAGAATCTCAGGTCTCAAACTGCTACCTAAGTGTATATGGGGTAAAAGTTGCAAAATTGAATGACCAAGTAAGTCTGGTCATTAAAATTTAAGTAGAAGAAAATTGAATAATTATATGCTGCTTTTTGTACTGACATGCCTTGTATTAAACATTACTGTGTAGTCCTGGCCAGCGCGACACACTTTGTTAGAGCATGGTCCCTTAAACTAAAATGTTGCAGGTTTGATTCCTGGTCAAGGGCACATACCCAGGTTGCAGGTTTGATCCTGGGTTTTGGCAAGTACAAGAAGGCAACCAATCGATGTTTCCCTCTCACATCAATGTTTCTCTCTCTCTTTCTCTCCCCCACCCCGCTCTCTCACTTTCCCTTCCTCTCTCTCTAAAAGTAATAAAAAATGTCCTTGGGTGAGGATAAAAAAAACGTTCCTGTGTAGAACCATCTTCTTGGAAAATAGATGAGATGGTTAAACAAATGATTATCTCTAAGTGTTGTCAGGGAGAGGAGAGCAATTGAGCCACGTTCTTTCGCTGTTCATGAAATGCCCAAATCAGAGTCCAGCACTCCACAGGCACTCAATAAATATTTGATGAGTCTATTAGTGTACAAATGTAAACAAAAATCTTATCTTTCTATTAACATTGAAATGACTACAATGGAGGAAATTATTTTCAAATATGGCCCAGAATCATACCAAATCATCTTCATTTGGCTCTTAATTAGCACGAAGAGCACATTGTTGTTATTCATTTTTAAAATTTGTTTAATGGTCACGGAATGGTTGGAATATTTGTGCTGTGTTCTCTAGGTTGAGGAAGTAGAAAAAACATTCTTTGCTGCAATAATGTTTTTAACACCCTCTCTCTGAAGTGCTTGAAATATGATTTTGGGATTCACTTTTGAGATCCTAAGGAAAATATATGGGTTATAAAGTACAAACCAAGATCTCCTTTTCATCTTCAAGCTAAAGACAATAATTCAGCGATAAGTGTATATATACACCTATCAAGTTATAAAGGGCTTGGAGTGTTGGGGATTTTTTATATAGTATATAGTTTTGTGCTCATTAAGTGTTTTCTGACTGACAGATGACTAGTGAAATGATTCACAGGAGTGTATGTATTCAACTGTGGTTGTGTATGATCTGAGGAAGGTGAGAAGACATAAGCCTCCCATTGCTGATTGGGTAAAAACTGAGTCATAGTAGTTTAAAAAAACCCAAATTTCCAATTAAAAAAATTTCCTCAGAGAGGGAGGACACTTGCCAAGAGATGTTTCATACAGAACCTCTCGTGTTGTCAATGAAATTCAGCATAAACAGAGACCCAGTGGCCACTTATGGTTCTCGCCCTTCCTGGATAAATTTTTTCTTTTTTTTTTTCAACCCCCCTGTAGACGTCAAAACTACAATGAATACTGGCCAGGATTTGGTTTTACTTTCCTGATGAGTAACCGCATGCCCTTCCGTCCCCTAAATCACATCTTATTGCCCCTCCAGGATGTATGCATTTGGGAGCGACCTGATATTTTTGTGGAGAATGAAATTTAGTCCCCAGTGGAATCTCAGTCTTTCCTGTACTCCCCTTGTGTGTCCCATCAAGATACTTTTCATTCTATAGTCCTAATTACAAAGAGAAATGAAGCTAAAAGATAAGTTATCTGATATGTTTAAAGTCATAGACACCCTACTGGTATTAGGATTAAAATTTTCTTTTTAGGCTCTTGGATTTCCTGTTCAGTCTTTGCACTAGGTGGGAGCTGCTTATCTTGTTTGCTGGTGGTGTGGCTCCCATCACATGACCTTGATTAGAGAATCACAGTCCAAATGCTTAGAGCAGTGCCTGGCACAAAGGAGGCACTGATAAACATTGGCTGGCCCTCCCTATTATAAATGACATCATATGCCAGAGAGTATTTTTCTTACTTTCTCCAAGAATACTTAAGCTATCTGCATAATGGACCATTCTGCTATCATTTAGAAAATAGCACATTTAATATATATTGATGCACTTATTTTGTCATGTCCTTGTTATTGATACCACTTCGCAAAGGCAACCTTCCTCCATACAACCTCAGTTTCAAATTTCAGTCATCATCGAAGATCATTGTTAGGTACTCATAATGATCCTGCAATTTCAGAGACATTCAGGCCACCAGGGAAAGCATTAATTCAAATTCATGATTTCATGCGAATTGATCACTTACTACTGTATGTGGACCCCCAAAGCTAAACTTGACGTTTTTTTTAGATGACAACAGACTCCATTTCAGGAAGGTGGGATATCTGGGGTTGTGTCCCAGGTGAGAGCGGACTTCGGCATACTACTAGTGAAGCTTATTGTGATCTCTTTACTTCATCCTTATTTCCCTAGAATTTGGGGTTTAAATTTAAGGGAAAAGGACCTTTAGTTTTGTATTTCTTGGCAAAATGACAGGAATGATTTTGAATGCCATATTCTGATTGGTGATTATTTCATTGTTTGTACTCATCAACTCAACAATTTTCATGACCATTCTCAACCATTTGGATTCCCTCTCAGGGGCAGATCTTCCTGCTGCCAGCCCTGAATCTCCAGTACCAGCCCAAAGCATCTTTCCTGAGACAACTCCATCCTGTCTTCCTGTCTCATCGCAGTATCTCCTCTTTCCTAAGACATGCAATATGTCATAAGACAAAACTAGGATCCTCCCACCACCATTGAACACACTGAAAGTGCTCTTCACTTTCCCTTTGAAGGGCTGATTAAGGCTTGAGACTATCTCTGTTTTCAAAAGTGATGTCTCCACTTCATGGGTGTTGCAGGAGTGTGGGGGCTTCAGTTGCTTTCTCTCTGCACCAGGCACAGTGTTAGTGTAGAAAACACTGAGTGCAGGGGAACCTGAGCATGGTAGGTGGGGAGGTGTGGGGAGAGATTGGCTGAGGCTCAAGGACCAGCCATGGACAGCTTGTGAAGTCTGTAGGTGCAGGAGTTTGGGCAGTTATTGTTGGAGAAACTGGAAAAGGGGAAGGAGAGCTAGAGCATGGAAATGGAAAGAGGAGAGAAGAAGGGTGAATCTGGAAGGTCAACAGATGGGCGACTCTCCGGCTTTCTTCTAAAAAAGTAAGTAGCCTGGCAGGGTTTTGGGCAAGTGAGGCTTGACCTGTGCTCTAGTTAACATAACTTGTCCACTTTGAGGAGAATCTTTCCTGGTGAAAAGGGCCAATGAAGAGGAGTGGGGAAGTTAGGGACTGTCACCACAGATCAGTGGGAGAGGAGATAAGTCATAGCATCCAGAGACACACAGGGAAGCTTGATGACACTACCGGCCGAATTTCATCAAGCTTCTACTTTGTGCCAGGTCCTGCCATTCTGGGTTAACTCCCACACATTCTTGTGTTATTATTGATAACCCCCATTTTATAGGTGTGGGTACTGAGGCAAAAATGGCAAAAGCAATCTTGAAAACCAGGCTGTTTACTTGAGAGCCTGTATTCTCCATTGTGCCTTAACCACCCCAATTGAGCAGGACACACAGATAGCAGCTCTTGACACAGATATATGAGTTAAAGTGGGGCAGAGGGGCAGATCTCACAGGGAGGATATGAATAAAGAAGACAAGGAGGACCAACACTGTTTCTTCAGGAATTTAACATTTAGAAATGAGGTAAAGGAGGAGGAACCAGAAAATGAAGTGAAAATGACTGATCAGAGACCAAGAGGAAAAACCATGAGAGAATAAAAGGGAAAAATGAGAGAAGAAATGCTTCTGACAGATGGATAGTCCCACAAGCACCTAGACAGATAAATAAGATAAATATCAAGAGGAATAGGTCAGCTTTGGAAATCTAAGAGTCACCAGTGACCTTATGCATTGGTATTTTAAAAAATTGTTATATTGAGATAGTAGCATACTTTTGCCCTAAGACTTTTATTTTCTAGATTTAGAATTTCAGAGCAATATCGAATTCTCAAACTCTAATTAATTAACGTACACTGGCATTCTCTGTTTTCATTTTATCATGGATTGCACTTAGAAGCTGAAATATACTTATACACTTAAATAAGATTTTCCTAACTAAATTGCCAATCTCTTGAGAAAAATCTGATAAACTAAAATTTAATTAATCTTCTTTATACCCTTCTCATCTTTCTTCAAATGAATTCATTTTTTTCCCATAGTAACTTAATACCTAGTTCACTTAAACACTGTTTTACTTTAGAGCCCTCACTTGTTTCTCAAGTTTTCTCTTCATCCTCGCACCCATGATGAAGGTCACATTTTTAAACATGAATGATTCTTTCCTATGGTGCAGGTGGTATTCATTTTTCTTTTCTCTCTCTCTCTTTTACATTTAATCAATTCATTTAGAAAATATTTATTAAGCACCTATGTGTGCTGGATTATGTGCTGTCCTGGAGTACAAAGATTAACAAAACACAGTTCATTAAAACTAACAGTCGAGGGTTGAAGGTAGTGGCTGAATAGGTGGAAGCCAAGTTTGCTTGCTCTAGCCCCCAACTTGGATTTTCAGCTGATCTTCCCAAAATTAATCCCAACAATCAACAGAATCTTAGCTGATATGAAGTTTAGAAGTTAAGGAGTACAGAAGACACTTCATATCATCCAGTAAATTGAAGGGGAAATACTTTGTGCATGGTATCTGCAGCAGTGGAGAGACTAGACAGAAATCACAGCTTAGGAGCTCCCTCCTGTCTTAGAGCAGCGGGTCCTAGTCCTGCACAGGGATACCCAACCCTAATTGGGAGAGACTTGGGAGGATATACAGAGTCTTGGAGACCCAGGCTACACACACAGA
>PVJI01004956.1:0-102873 GCA_004026765.1 Micronycteris hirsuta
CTTGATGAGCCTGCTTAAAGGCTTGTCTATTTTGTTTATCTTTTCAAAGAACCAGCTCCTGGATTCATTGATCCTTAGAATTGTCCTTTTAGTCTCTATGTCATTTAATTCTGCTCTGATCTTGGTTATTTCCTTCCTTCTACTTGCTCTGGGCTGTCTTTGTTGTTGTTCCTCGAGTTCCTGTAGGCGTAGGGTTAGGTTGTTTGTTTGAAATGTTTCTATTTTTTTTTTTTTTTAGGTAGGCCTGTATCGCTATGAATTTCCCTCTCAGAACTGCCTTTTCTGTGTCCCATAAGTTTCGGGTTGTTGTAAGTTCATTTTCATTTGTTTCAAGGAACTTTTTGATTTCTTTCCTAATCTCATCCTTGACCCATTCATTGTTTAATAGCATGCTATTCAATCTCCATGATTTTGAGTGTTTGGGTTTTTTTCCTTTTGGTTGGTTTCTAATTTCAGTCCCTTGTGGTCAGAGAAAATACTTGGTATGATTTCAATTTTCTTGAATTTGTTGAGGCTTGTTTTGTGTCCTATCATATGGTCTATTTTTGAAAATGTTCCATGTGCATTTGAAAAGAATGTGAATTCAGCTTCTTTGGGGTGAAAGATTCTATATATATCAGTTAAGTCCATTTCTTCTAGGACATTGTTCAATGCCAGCATATCTTTGCTGATATTTTGTTTGGAGGATCTCTCCATTTTTGACAGTGGGGTGTTGAAGTCCCCTACTATAATTGTGTTGCTATCAATGTCCTTCTTGAAGTCCTCCAAGATTTTCTTTATGTATTTGGGTGTTCCTGTGTTGGGTGTGTATATATTTACAATGTTTATGTCTTGGTGGATTCTTCCCTTGACTATTATGAAGTGTCCTTCTGGATCTCTCTTTATGGGACTTTTTTTGAAGTCTATTTTGTCTGATATGAGTATTGCTACCCCAGCTCTCTTTTCTTGTCTGTTTGCCACTATTGGTTATTTCTACTCAAATTTTTACTCAGATGGACTATCTTTGAAATGTGAATTTACCTCTAGAGTTGTGCAATGTTGAGCAAGTTTTTTAATATCTTTAAGTTTTATTTTCCTCATCTATAAAATTAAACTGATAATGATACCTGTATTAAAGTGATAGCATGTAGATTAAATATGTTGGCAGATATAAATCAATTTAGTATAATGCTGGCAGGTATAAAGCAGTATGAAGTGATGGCTGCTATGCTACTATAGATGCTGAAGAATTCATAGGCAGAAAAACAGTTTAAGTAGCAAGCATAAATTTTTTGGAGAGAGAATAAATGAGTGAGTGAGAGAGAGAAAGAGAGAGAGAGAGAGAGAGAGAGAGACATTGCTGTGAGGGGGAAACATGGATTGGTTGCCTCCCATACGTAATCTACCCAGGGATCAAACATACAACCCAATATGAGCCGCAAGACGGAACTTAATCTCCAACTGCCAGTGTATTGGACGCCACAACCGAACCACACCAGCCAGGGCTCTTAACAATTTTTAAATGGAAAATAGATATAAGAATATAAATTGGCAAGCTAGAATAGCTTTGATTATTCTGGGCAGCAAGACATTCTCCAGAGTAATATAAAACAGAAAGTGACTCCCCAAATACACTGATAGCCAACCATTTATTAAAATATAATCCAACAAAGACTATGCATATCATCTAATGAGTCTTTTAAAGTTAAAAGACAACAATTTAAAAACCCTACAGAGAAATGATGTCACATAAACAAAGAAAAATAAAAGAGAACTAGGAGGGTGAATCAAATTTTGTGGATTGTGGAAACCATTGGGAAAAAAGAATTAAACTCATAATTTGACTGTAGGAGAAATAGATATATTCAGTATAAATGTCTGCACACATCATTTAGTTCAATTTAACTTAATATATTTAACTTTAATAAAAGAAGATTAATAAAGTTTCTTCAAATATTAACACTTATTAAAATCTAACTAATTGGAGTAGGTTCTCTAGAAAAGCCTTTTCTTGATTTAAAAATGGGTCAAAATGAGCATCCAACTGTCAATTTAAGGAAAAAATTTCCACTGTTTTGGCTTCCTTATTCCTTTCTCAACTTTGCTAGCTCTTTACAAAAATACAACATTTAGAGAAAGATTGGTAACATTTAAATTTTTATAATTTAGCTAAGAAAAGCTTCCCCCCAAATAATTACATTACACTTGTCAGAAGAAAGAGACAATGTCAGAAATCATCAACCCTTATTGCCACCAGAGCAAAACAAAGGGGAATACAAATTCTTCACTCAACTTATAGTAAAAGTCTTTACTAACCAAAAAGAGAGGACAGAATATTCAAATTAGCTGTCTGTGAATAGCATTTGGGTTTGAGGATCATAACTGATATAATGATAATTTTGATAACACATATATAGTAAATCTATTATGTTGACATGTGATATTAATATAACATGATAGATTTATTGAATATATTTCAATCTGTATAATGTAGGAATCATAATACATGCATTTATTGTGTATTATTAAAAAGGACTCAAACTTATTTTCATGTAGTTGTTGAAAATCACCATAACTCTCAATTCTGCTACATTTATTAATGTAGTCCTTATGTACACAGATGGTATAAACTGACCCATTCTCAGAACAAACTCACAGTTATGGTCTGTACATGAGATAATTAATTTGGGTTTGGAATGATCCAGGAAAATCTTTTCTGGGTGGGGAGAAGAGTTTATTTTGTTTGTGAATAGTGACACCACTTTCTTGATCAGTTACCTAGGTTTAAGAGTACAATTCACAATTGCAGAAACCATTGCCTTCAACTTTACCCTTTTCCAGATTGTTATAGAAAGCTTGTCTTTAATTGTCTCACTAGTGTCATTTTCTATTAAACACCTGTTGCGATATAAATGCAATCTAAATTTTACTTTTTTTATTTCTGACTAAAGGGGTTCTTTGTTGGATATTTACACAGAAGCTCATTTAAACTGTTCTTTATGTGTGTGTTGAAAAAAAACATTTATCTTATAAAAATCAACAGTAAGTTATCTTGCTTCTTCAAAGCTATGGGAGACATGATCATCATTCTAATGACCCTATTCTCGCTATGTCACAGAATCAAGAAAAAGAACCTTTGCTATAAATACTTTTCTTGTCACCAGTGATAACCTATTGAACTTTTCTCATAAGAAAACAGGTGCAGCAGGAGAGGATTGAATTATTAAATGAAGTCAAACATATAGAACTACTTCTTAAATTTTTATAAATTCCAAGGGATTATTTTAGGCAGAAGTTTTACTTTTTGTGTTCTCTGCAGGTGTTCTCATACCATATGTTATGGTGGCATGCTTAATGTATTAAAAGATTCATGGCAACACTAAACAAGTCAGGAGTAATTTAATGCAATAGCTATGAGAGTTTAATAATATCACACACTATTTATGAAAGCATCCATAATATTAAATTATTCTTTATTCATCCTTACGTACTTTCGGCTGTTTGCTGCCTTCACCTGAACTAGAATATGTTTGGGAGAAAAATTATCTCCTGTTTTAGTAGGTATGCCATCTTTCCTTGGGTTTGGCCTCTTATTTACGGAAACTGTGTCTCATTCTACCACAGACTCCAGTCAGGGACAATGTTCTGCCTTACACTCACTGCCATGATGATAAAAATGTTCAGTCACAGCAAAAATAACATTTATAAATTAACTGGAATTAGCATGCTTGTGAAGTATTGACGGGGTACTTGTGTTCCACAGCATTCTGGTTAAGAACAACTTTTCTTTTTTTTTTATTTTTTAATATTACTTTATTGTTGTTCAATTACCATTGTCTGCATCCTCTCCCCTCTCCTCCCCCCTCAACCCACCTCCCTTCCCTGCCTCCCTCCTGCCCCTAGAACAACTTTTCTAAATTGGCCAGAATCATGCTAATGGTTTTAAATTCATCTTTATATGATCTTCATGGATATTTAGGCAATTATATTGTTTTATTTAAGCTAAGAGCACTCTGAAAACATAATAGACCTAAACCCTGGTATAAAACATGATATTATATTTACCATTGAGCAAGTATAAAAATAACAAAGAAAGTTGACTGTTTGGCTTTAAAAGTATCATAAAATAATAAATAGTAGCCAATATTAAAATATATATAGATCTTTATTTTTCATTGTGTAAACAAAAAATAATACTGTGATATTTTTCAAACATTGTTTCTATAAATACATCTTTCTTCAGTCACATTAATAACCCATATGTATAACTTAAGGTTTTGATTAAGTTTTAACTTGAATAAGTTTGCCAGATTTCAGCATGAGAATATGGGACACACTATGTCTTATTCAGACTGTGGTGCTGTACAGTGGTACACACGCAATACGGCCTCCTGTTGCAATTATGCTATATATGTATCACCAGGCCTTCTGGTTTCAAATATTCTTTCTGAGACAACAAATGGCATTTATTTCTTCATTTCTTCAACAGTTATGGATTGGTGTTCAACTTTGTGCAAGGCAGAATGCCAAGTTACTAGGATAAATAGGGTAAAAGGACTCAGAAAACAGTTTATCAGGAACTATAGGTGAGATAACTCAGAAAATCCAAAATGGGCCCCTGCGTCATGGTGATTTGGTGCAAAAATCTTATGGCTCATGGTGTAGTGGGCAGGGCAGGTGGGTCTCATATCAGCACTTTGGCTTCCTGAGCAGTTGTTATTTGGACCTGCTGTGTAACTGCCATTGTGAGGCTCAGTAGACAAAGCCGGAGGAGCAGAATTGGTAAACTTGGTGCCAGAGGCTCTCTCAAAATTCCCAACACAAAGGATGAAGGGAAAAGAGAAAAGAAAACATCAGAGGACTTTTAGCATGGTATTATTGGTGTAGCCTGCCTGGTAATGGCCTCCTTCTTTTTGAATTTCTTTTCATTTTGAGCAAAGACTACTGCAGTATTTGAATCCTCCTCCGCCCTCCAGGAAGCTTCTTTTGGCTTCTTTTTTGTTCCCTCCTTCTGCAAGCTTAGGAATCATTTTCATTTATCATGCATCAAATATGTGCAAACACTACTGCATACATATTGTATTACTTATAATGCCTAAACATATTATAGGAAAACTGAATTTCAAAGAGGCTAAGTCACTTGCTCTCAAGCTTATAGGTACAAGAGATTTGAATTCAGGTTTGCCCAAGCCCCCACCACTTGGCAGTGATGCCCTTCCTGCTCCTGAAGCAGCCAGGGAACCACAGGGTGAATGAAGAAGAAAATAATCCAGTTTTATTTTGTGGAATTAAAAAAATACATTAGCAATAGAATTTTTGATTTTCTAAAATAATGGGGTATTTTGGAAACTTGCATGGGATTTTAAAAGTTTAAAAATTTTTTTTTCTACTTAACCATTTTTTTAAATTTATTTTTTTATTGTTTTTCAAGTACAGTTATCTGCCTTTCCAACCCAGCCCTCCCCACCAACCCAGCCCTCACCACCTCCTTCCCCTGTTTCCATCCCATGTTGTTATTGTCCATGTGTCCTTTATAATTGTTCCTATAAACCCTTCACCCTTTCCCGCCATTATGCCCCCTCTTCCCTCTGGTCACTGTCAGCCTGCTGTCAATTTCAATGTCTCTGATTATATTTTGCTTGCTTGTTCATTTTGTTGATTAGGTTCCAGTTAAAGGTGAGATCATATGGTATTTGTCCCTCACTGCCTGGCATATTTCACTTAGCATAATGCTCTCCAGTTCCATCCATGCTGTTGCAAAGGGAAGGAGCTCCTTCTTTCTTTCTGCTGCGTAGAATTCCATTGTGTAAATGTACCATAGTTTTTTGATCCATTCATTTACTGATGGGCACTTAGGTTGCTCCCAGCACTTGGCTATTGTAAATCGTGCTGCTATGAACATTGGGGTGCACAGATTCTTTTGGATTGGTGTTTCAGGGCTCTTAGGATATAATCCTAGTAGTAAAATTTCCGGGTCAAAGGCAGTTTCATTTTTAGTTTTCTGAGGAAATTCCATACTGCTTTTCATAGTGGCTGCACCAGTCTGCATTCCCATCAACAGTGCACTAGGCTATTAACCATTGAAGCAGCTCACCTAACAGGTGTTTCTTTTTTCCAAAGTAATATTTATTTTTTATTACATACTTTCCAAGCAATAATTTTATTCTGCATGAGATAAAGAAAGATTTCTGGATTTTCATTGCATCAGGTTATAGTTATAAGGAGTTAATAATATATAAAAAATTAATATTCTCATTTCATCTTATTTAGTAACACCAGAGGGAAAAATTGGTGTGCACTTCTGTTTCAAAATACAGATGGGAAAAAAATGTCAGAAAACAATAGAACATATTTTAAGAAAGTTAATCATATTTGTTACAATTATATTCAAGTTCTCAACTTAAAAACAGGTCAGAGTTAAAACTATGCTGATTTACTTATTTAGTACTTAATTTGCAGGTAGAATAGAAATAGCAAAATCAGCTTGTTTCATGGAATTTTGTATCATCTATTTAAAACTTTGTCAATGGAATGTCTGCCAGATTTAAAAAAAAATATTTTATTTATTTATTTTTAAACCAAGGGCAAGGGATGGAGAAGGAAAGGGAGAGAAATACCAATGTGTAGTTGCCTCTCACATGCCCCCTACTGGGGACCTGGCCCAAAACCCAGGCACGTGCCCTAACTAGGAATTGAACTGGAAACCCTTTGGTCCATAGGCCAGCACTCGATCCATTGAGCCACACTAGCCAGGGTGTTTGCCAGGTTATTTAAAGGAGCACATTTGACTTATAAACCAATATTGAATGTTATACATTACATTTGATAAAAATATACAAAATATTATATAAATTACTGAATTTCAGCTGAAGCAAGAATTTCAGGTTTCTCATTGTTACTATTAAAGGTAACAGCTATCCACTGTCCAAATCAATTGAATTCATATTTCTCATTGACTTCCTCCCACAATTTACCGAATTTCGGTTCTTCCTTCATCTTGGATTAGACTCTTTTGATATACTTCTTTCTATTACAGTCTGAATAACTCTTTTAAGTGCTAAAATTTCTATCCAGAATTATATCTAAATGAAAAAAATAAAACATACTAATTTCTTAGTGATAACTTAAATAGAGCAGAATTCCATTATTTTACAGTTTCAGATAGGTCACAAACCACTAAATACTCATTCCTTCAATACAACAATGGAACACACAGTTTATCAGCTGTTCATGGTTTGTTTGTTTTTTTTTTTCATGAGAACAGTGTCATCAGGGAATGTGCAGTAGCTGTGTTTGGGCATTAAGGAAGATTTAAAGGTTTTGTAAACATTTCCAAGAAGAATGCATTCAATAAGCTCACAAAGTTTGGTAAAACACATCTACAGCAAATCATATTTGCACTATAGATATCTGAATACAGTGTTTCCATGGTCTGCTTCACCGGCAACGATATTTGGCAGTCTACAAGAGGCCATGTTGCCTCATAATATACTGTCCTTCATTATTCCTTTCTTCAGAATATATTTTAATTTTACATAATGTTATGGAAATTCATTCTATGTAAAAATATAACATTTTCTTATGAAGAAACATAGTAAAAAATGTATCTAACATTGACATTTACTTTTTCAATTAAAGTAAATGACATATTTATTAACTAACCCAAGAAAATAAAGACCATGTATAACGAAAAGTGTCAGTTTAAGCCATGTCTTTATATTGCCAATGTTTAAAAAACCCTGCAAGATAGCAATACCCTTTTGACATCTGTACTATACTCTCTTAAAGGCTAATGAAGAATAGAATGGCTGAAAGGTATGCAAGTGAAATGAGAAGACAGAAAAACATTGCATTTATGCTTGAGTTAACTTTTCAATAATCAAGAGGCAACTGCAGTGGACAAATTGGTTAATGAGAAATTATCACAGAGCTTAACTTCCTGTTATTTCCGTTCCTCACAATCAATCAAGTACTCATCAGGTGTCTACCAATTGCTTGGCATTTCTCTAGGCACTAAAGCACCACCTGCCTTCATTTAGCAAATGTTCTTTGAAAACCTTCTTTATGCCTCATGTTGTTATCAATATAAAGGTAAATACACAAGATACTGTTCTTTCTTTTGAAAGTTTTCAGTTTTCTTGGGGGTAAACTAATACAGAACAAACCCAATACAATGGGATAAAGGCTATATCGTAGAGGAATATACAAAACGCTAGGGCAGCAGAGTAAGGATAATTGACTTGTTCCTGATGTGTCAGGAGACACATTTCAAAGTGGCATTTGGATTGTACTTTAAGAATTCATAGTATATAGAAAAGGAGAGAAGGGCAAAATGAAACAATTTTTCTCTTTCCCGAGTTACCCCACGCCTGCGTTAGACCCTGCAGCCCCACACCCCAGTCACGCACCTGTAAAAGCCTAAGTTCCCTTGCCCTGCCTCCTCCGTCGTCATGCTTGGCAGAACCCAGGCAGATGACTCCTGTGCCTGCATCAATGTATCCGACTTTCTGAAGAAGACTGCTCATGTGGCTGAATGGATATCTTTCAAATATATAAACTTAAATTTCTAATGGACATTCAACATTGCCAGACGATTCCAGGACACCATCCTAATACATTCACTCTCCCTCTGTCTAAGAGAACTGCCCTTTCTCACTTTCTCTAATTTCCTCAATCTCCAACTTTCCCTACTGACTCTTGGCTGATGATTCTTCTTCAGACTTCATAGAGAAAAATCATAGCAATTAGTTGAGAATGTTTTCATCTTTTCACCCCCAAGCCACCAATCTCTGCTTATCTCCATTTTGTCTAGGAGCCTTATGTTTCCATATTAGAAGGGTCCTTGCTTCTGTGGCCACCTTCTCCACTTGCGCTCTGCCTCTCACTCCCTCACCTCCTCAAGAATTTGCTCTTGTAATTATTTCCCTTCTCTCCTGCATCATTAATTCCCGTTTCTACTGGATCATTCCCACCAACTTGTAAGAATGCTTTAGCATCATACATCTTTAAAAAATCCTTTCCACAGCATCATATTTTCATCTAGTTATCTGCTGCCTTCTCGTGGTTCCGTTCTGCAGCTAAACTCCATGAAGGCATTGCCTATATTTAATTTCTTTTTGTTAAATGTCATACTTCAACTCAATTTTAATGTTTGTGTTTATTGCTAGTATGGCAATGCAATCCTTCCCCACTAGGTGAGTGCTCAGGGAATGTTTGCTAAATTTGGGGGTGACTGTGGAAGCTGGGCTTTTAGAAATTGCTCTGCCTCCCATTTCATCATCATATCTTCATTGTCTGAAGTTATTTACCTATTTCTAGTTTTTAATGTGTTATCTTCTTTTGCTAATATCTCCTCTCTCCCCCACCAATCCAACGAGGCTGCATCTAATGCATCATTAAAATACCTTTATCAAGCTCCTATCGGTGACCTATATACTGCTAATGCCAGTGGTCAGTTTTCTGTTCCCATCTTACTTGACTAAATGCAAATGCCAGCTTTCACAAAATTCTTCCCTAACCAGCCTAGCCCCCAAATCAAAAAAATTAGAAAAACCCAAAACTATCAACCAGCCAAGTAACAACCCCGCCAAACTTGACCATTTTCTATGACATCATCCTGTTTTCTTTATAAAAATTAACTTCTTATTTACTTATTTGTTTATGTGTTAATGGCTTGTCTCCTTTTGCCAGGCTTGAAAGTCAATGAAGAAGAGAGAATCTATGTTCATTGTCATATCCTCTCACACCTAGAATGGTGTCTGTCACATTAGGTATACACTAGGTACATGTACAGTTATTTTTAAACTGGTTTATAAGAAAGTCATATGTAATATAAAGTCCTGTGTAGTAAGAACTTATCAGTAGGTATACAGAGATATAAACCTACAAGTCATATATAGTGAATTAAGTAGGGGAGTGGTAGGAGGGAAGGTAGGGGTCAGACTGAGGTCTCCAATGTCATGTTTAGTGAATTGGAGGTTATATAAGCAAAGGGAAGCCAATATTTTTTAATTTTATATTCTCTCTTAAATAGATCCCTAAATATCAAGTCTTCCTTTAATAAAACTAAAGCACATAAGTATATTTTAAAACATGTATCCATTTAATTGAATAAAGAGAGTTTTTTAAGATTCTATTTAGTATAAGAAATTCTTTTCCTTTTGCTTTTAGAAATTGCATGAGACTTTTAATCAAAGTAAAGTTTTAGTATCGGAAATTTGTTTAATTTAGAAATGTTTTACAATAATAATAAGAGTCAATAGCCTTAATAATATTTTAATGTAAGTAATTTATCTAAATTGTCACTGAATAATACTTAATAGAGAATGTGTTATTCTTACTTTTAACCAATTCAGGTAGCATAATATTTTTAACCTAACTTTTAAGAACAAACATAAACTAAAAAGCTAATGCTTGATAAAAATTATAGCATTTTAATCTAGTTAATTTTATTTCTTATTAGAAAACAATAGGACATTTATAACTGGAAAAAGATTTCTATTATTTACTGTTAACAAAAGCTTTTTTTAAATGTATTTTTAAAAGTTTAAATATAAAGGAAAAATTAATAGAAATGCAACATAGTTAAATAAAGATTTGAGATCTTTTAGAGAGTAAATGATGTAAAACTAAACATAATAAAATCAGGAATATGACAGGGAAGAAATCATAATTTTTAAAAGCCAAGAAAGGATAAACCAAAATCTCATATTACCAAAAACAAATGTAAAATACACGTCAGAAGAGATTAATGTCATGAATTTAATTTTTATTTTTAATTTTTATTTTTATTGTGTTTTTGCCATTAACATTTAGTCCCCTTATAATCTCCTCCCCCTACAATCACCACACTGCTGTCCATGTCCATGTGTCCTTTTTCCTCAATCCCTCCACCCCCTAACCTCGCCCAGCCTTAGCTCTCATTACGCTCTCCATCTATGAGTCTGTCTCTATTTTGCTTTTTAGTTCAGTTCGTTCATTATACTAAGTGAAAAAAGCAAGTCAAAGCAAATACCATATGATTTCACTAACATGTGGAATCTAATGAACAATCTAGTGAATTTTTATTTTTAATAGTGTTCAGGCACTGATGTCACAAAAACTGTCAAAAACTATAGCAATTACCAATATTCCCCTTGCATCTGCTCAACAGAAAATCAAGTCTTTTTATGACGTATTTTGCATATGGAAAGACTTGAATTAACCCTGACTTGAGTAGAAGGGAAAGTGGAGACACAAGAAAGCAGAACATCTATGGAGGGTTAGACATATTTCACTCGTTTCAGTGTGTATTATTGAGCCAACTCTCAATGACAAAGTAGTCTATTGTTTACTCATCAAGAGTCCCTTTAGAAAGTAAAAATCAAAACATGAGTGGTAGAGAAACCTTAAAATGCTGGAGTTAAACATATATCCTGAAGTTCACTTTTTTTTGCACTTGCTAGAGGCAGAAAATACAGATAGTCCTTGACTTACAATGTGGTTATGTCCTAATAAGCTCATTGTTAGTTGAAACTATCATAAGCTGAAAATGCACTTAATACACTTAACTTACTGAACATCATAGCTTAGCCTACCTTACACATGCTCAGAACACTTACATTAGTTTCCAATTGGGCAAAATCTTCTCGCTGTTACTGCCCCACATCACAAAAGAATATGGAACTGCATATTGTTGGCCAAGGAATAGATTAAAATATAAAATTCAAAGAATAGTTTCTGCTGAATGTGTAGGGTTTTTTGCATGACTGTAAAGTAAAAAAACTGTAAGTCAAACCATCGTAAGTTGGCAATTGTCTATACTATAAAAGGGTTTTAGTGAAAAATCAATTTACTAATTCTTCTTGAGGACCCACTATTGCTAAGAATGTGCTATTACAAAATTTGTAATTATAAAGGAAAAGCATATTGTTCAGCCTTGCTTACTTAACAGTTGGACTATAGAGTTGGAACTTTAAATAACATAATTAAAATGATAAAAGACTCTCACAAAATTAGGCTTATTAAATTTCTGTTAAACTATAATTAGATTGAAATTCTTATGAAAACTTTGCCTTGAAAAGCGATAACAGATTCTCAAAGCTACCACTCTGAACGCAGAATCGATGACAAATTCCACTGCAAAAGTGATGGAAAAGTTAAGGGATAATTTAGTTTTTCAGACAGGAAAGGGGAAGGTTCCAAGAAAGATGCTTGGAGATACAAAGGTGCATTGTATACTGGATGCAGCAGAGAGACCCTGTGGGATGGTGAATGCTGGAAGGTGAAGACAGTGGAAACACGAACTCCAAGCCAGGTAGGGTCTTGACGTGTTTGACTTCTGCAACCTGTGAGTAGTTATGGTGAACTTTTAAATTGGCACGTGCCATTTAAGCCCTGACAACTATAGGGAGATGGATTCCAGTGGGAGAGATAAAAGGAAGAGTTATGACATAAGTTGATGACAGGTCGATTTGGGGGTACAGGAGAGGAAAAGTGAGTTAAGAGTCCTAATTTCTGGGATTAGGTAGATGGAATGTCGTTAGGCAATGTATAGGAAGAGGCCTAGGATTTCTGTTTGGTGTGGATTGGTTTGGTTTTGCAATGGAGTGATGGGTAGAGGAGAAAGATGAAAATGATTTCAGTTTTGATATGTGGTGAATATTCTAATTGAGATCTGGCTGTGGAATGTGAAATTGGAATTGGGATAAAATTTGCAATTCACCAGCAGAGAGGTTATATCTGAGACCACAGGAGTAAATTTTCTAACTAGGTTCTTTGTGTCTTTGTTTATTTTTCTAGCCCAAGATACTGAGACTAAGATTCACACTAGTATGATGTTCAGAATATATCTTTAGTAAAGGTACTACATTTATCCATAAGGGGGAGAGCTATCAGCTGCAATAAATTATTTAAATTTGCAAAGCTGCAGTGAATGGAATTATAAAAGTACATAAATTCACAAAAGGTGGATATGTTTCTCTTGATGTTTGTTGAATGTTTTGGTTTATTTTTTATCATGTCTCTTAGCATTTTAGTCCAAACTACCTAGGAAACTATCAATTTTAAAGAGAAAAAAAAAAGAGTCTTTAAGGATTAATAATAAGATATTTAAAATTTTTACATACACTATTGAGGATAAGAGATATTTATATGAGTTCTCATTACAATACTGCTTAAAAAATAAAAGCGAAATAGCATAACACATTATTTTAAGCCTTTATTATAAAGAAAATACTAAAAGATACCTTCTATCACTTTCTAATAAAGAGAATTTTATGATATAAAGTAAAAAATATATATCACTCATGCCAATCTTTTTTAGCATACACTCAAGTTTTCCAAATGCTAGAATATGAGGTCTATATGGAAAAAGTCCAGCCATTGTTAATATAATGAAAATGGTTTGTGCCACATCAATGTAACCTGGCAGCCAAGGAGAGTGGACTGGAGTGCATATGCGTGAACAATGACGACTTCACTGTGCTAGTCAGTGAGGGCAGCAGACACTGTTGAGTGAGCATGTGTACTGTGTGGCTGTCGCATTCAAAATGACTGAGTGAGTAGAGCAACAAGTCTGCATCGAATTTTATGTTAAGCTTGAACGTTCCTTTGAAGAAACTATTTGAATGATTTAGAAGGCCACAGCTATGAGCAAGTGGTGATTGGCAGCTTCATCATGACAATGCACCCACTCATGTATCATGTCTCATGCAGAAGCTTTTGGTGAAACATCAAATCACCCAGGTGACTCAGACCCATTGCAGCCCAGATTTGGCACCCTGTGACTTCTGGCTTTTCCCCAGACTAAAATCACCTTTCAAGGGGGAGAGATTTCAGACTGTTGATAAGATTCAGAAAAATATGATGGGGTAGCTTATGGCAATTGAGAGAACTGTGTGAGGTTCCAAAGTTTCTATTTTATAGAGAACCGAGGAGTCATTGTCCTGTGTACAATGTTTCTTGTATTTTCTTCAATAAATGTCTCTATTTTTCATAGTACATGGCTGGATACTTTTTGGACAGACTTCATGTACTTCTTTCATTTAAATGTTTTTGTGGTACTAAATAATCACAAAGCTCATTTTCTCAGCTATGACCCAAACTATAATTTATAGTTTAAAGGAGCTAATGACCAACCAATACTCCTTAAAAATAATGACACTGAAGTTCAAATAAATTAAATAATTCATAAATAAGCAGCAAGGGCCTGAATAGAAATCCAGGTTGATTTGACTGCAAAGTTTATACCCATTCAAGTACATTACGGCTCTTCCTAGGTGAAACAGAACTAAGTATAGTCTAATTGTTCCACGAGGGACTAAGCCTTTACATCTAATGAAACTAAAGTCACAGCACTTTGGACTTCACTATTTTATATCATGAGGTTTTTATCTTTTGATAAATTGTATCATTAGGCATCAGAGTGGGAACTGATTGAACTACTTTGAAAAGAGTTATTTAATCTTATGGTTTTATTTGGCTTATGTGCTCTCTCCTAGCTCCTCACTGGACTTGACTCAGCCTTAGCTAACCATAATATTCTTTGTCCTAATTTTATGTTGAAAGTATGCTAAAAAGAAATACAATTAGTTTATAAGACAGACAGCTATGGCCTTTCCTTTTGTGAATCTTTGGAAGGTATATGTTTGATATTTTAGAAGGGACTCTAATGCTTATATTGTTATAATACATTATAATTTATAGAATGCTTTTAAATATAATATATTATAACTATCACTTATTTCATTTGAATTTAAAGTATAAGACCAGGTAAGAAGAAGTAATGAGAATACCTAGTTCTAAGTGCAGTTCTTTACAACCAGAGGTCACTAATATGATTATCCTTGGTTCACTAGCTTGTCAAATTTTCACTTTTAATAACAATAACCCAGAATGGATGGTACTATGAATTTAGCAGAACACCATGCCTTATAAATCAGTATACACTGGTAAAAGCATAAGGTGATATGATTATAAAAGCACACTGTAGCATTATGTATTATAGTTACAAAAAACAGAGTTAACATCAAAAACCTACTTTATAAGCTGCACCGGACAATAGAATTTTTTGTTATAACAGAACCATGGAAGCTATTGATATATTTTATTAAAGTAATGCCAAGTGAAATAAATTCATTAATGGAATCACTGAAATGAGAATAGAAAATGACTTAGTCACACCTGTCTAGTTCAGAATACATATTATTTTTGAATTTTTCTTCATTATGTTGACAATGATAACTGATAGCAAAATAAATAACAAAGAAAGAGAGGTTTCGAAAAAGAAAATATGATGACTACACTCTGTTTTTGTAAGTCTGCCTATAATCTTACTTAAAAAGAATAAGTGAACTGATATAAAATCTAAAAAAAAATTGCAAATGAATAGAAATCTGAGTGATAAATTATAGACATAGCATATTTTGTCATTCAGGCAGGAAAAAATAAATCCACAGTACACATATTATTCACATGTGTAGAACCTTAACACATATGTACAAATGCTCATTTTTATAAATAGTTAAGCATTTTAGTACATAAATGCAAACTGTCCCCTTGCCCTCTATATGTGTTTCAGAAATGAAGCTGGTAATTTTCTCCATGAGATAGTGCTTTTTTAATTTTAAAGAGTTTATGTTTGAAAATGTTAAAACTTTTTATGTTTAAACAATCATAAAATTATGAAAAGTTCGAAAGTACTATACATATAACTTTCCTGAAATATTTGAGAATACACTGCAACTCTGGTGCCCCATCATTCCCAAATAGTTTAGTGTGCATTTGCTACAAACAAAAACATTCTCCTACCAAACCAAAATACAAACATCCAAATTAGGAAAGTAACATTGATACATGGCTACCATCCAATTCTAAGACTCCATGCAAGTTCTGCCAGTTGTTCATTGTATATATAAATATGAGTGCGTGTAAAAGAACCAATTCAGAATCGCTGTTTTTAGTTATAATGTCTCTCTAGTATTCTTCAATCTGAAATAGTCTTTCAGTTTTATTTCTTAACTTTTGTGATCTAATGTCTTTCATTAGTAGTGCTTTACTGTAGCTCGGGTTTTAAGTTATATTTATAATTTAAGGGGATCTTCTCTTCTTAGAGCATGTCTAGATAAGGTGTAATATTTTAACACCTTTGAATATGTGTACTATGTATGGATCCTTAGGCATTAAGAGAAGGGGGATACTATAGAGTTTCTGAACCTTTGTTTTCAGAGGGAAATCACTAAATAAAAACAATGATGTCTAAGGAATACAATCATGTATAATGGATACACTATTTTCTAGTTTTCAAGCATATATAGTTTGGTAGTTTTAGAGTATTATTTATGCATTTACTCGGGAATATTCTTTAAATTTTTCTTTAATAATTTTTTTCTACAGATATTTCATAGGTGATAGTGAAATATAATTTTGTTTATGAACCAAGTAAAATTAGGCTCAGTAAAATATTCTCTCTTGAGAAAACATACTAGGAACATTTATATAGTTAAAGTTATCCATTTGAAAAATTTTGGTACTTTAAAACTGACAGGATCTTTTTCTCGGCATTCTTTCATAGTATGCTATGTATTTTGATGTTACTTTACATGAAATGCCAAATAATCTACCTTCAGAGGAAAATAAAAATGGGCCATGAATATATTGGAAATACAAACAGTTGGAATTTTAGAAATAATACTTTTCTAGATTCCACAGCCTTTTTTTTCCTACTTCTCAGAAGGGTCAATGATCCAAAAGAGGTTGTTACTGATATCATTTCAAATTAAAAATCTCCACTCTAAATTCTTTCTTCTAACAGCTTTTAAGAGTTCCTTATCCACCAAATTCATCTAGTTTTCCCCTTTGAATTTGTTCACCAGGGTATACTCTATATCCTGGTATTACCTCAGTAATTCTCCTGGGACAGTCTGAAATACTGAGTCAGTGTATTATGGCATCAGATTGAGGAATCATGTTTCATAAGCCTTATACACTCAGAAGGCAGGACAAATACAAACATTAAGATGAGCTTAATCTTTTTTTTCTTATTACTTCATATTCTCAAAATCATCACAGATAGTTACATAAAATCATATATAACTTTTTCAAAAGAAAGTCATAGCTGTAACATATAATGAACAGCCCATATTTTAAATAAGGTATTAGAAAAATTCTCATAAATATGGAAAAAATTTACTTAAAGGTAAAACCCACCACTATTACTAACCATTTATACAGGGTCTGACATGCCCCTTTTTTATTAAAAATAATTTATTAAAAATCATTAGCATGTAATTCTGTAACATAACACTATCACACTCAAGCACACCATACATTTGAGGTGAAGAGTTCAGATTGCTGTCCATCTGTGGAGACGTTCATGGACCCTACCCACCACACTCAGTGGTGTTACTTCTGCCGGACTCTGTATGTTGTTATGTTACTTCCACGGAAATGGTTCCTAAACTTCACTTTAAAAAACTATATTTATCCCTTTCTTTTTATTTCGACTATGTTCTTTGATTAAATGTATCACATTTTAAAAATATTTTTAGAATATGTCTTATTGATTAAGCTATACAGTTGTCCCATTTTTTCCCCTTTGCTCCCCTCTACCCTTTACGCCCTTTCCCACACCTCTTTTAGTTCATGTCCAGGGGTCGTGCAAAGAAGTGCTTTGGCTTCTCCATTTCCCATACTATTCTCAACCCCTCCCTGTCTATTTTGTACCACATTTTAATGACAAAAAAAAAAGAAAGGAATAAGTTATACCACTTTTGGATTTTCATTAGTTGTTATAAATATTAATTTAATTAATTTGAAATTACTTTCTTCTCTTGTCCTGCCTTAGCTATTATGTATAGCTTGAGAGAGACAGCGAGAATGTGTATGTGTGTGTATGTGTATGTAAGTTTAAAATTCAAGCCTCAGCTGTCTGCCATTGATCAACCCCCATTATTTATCTTTGTCCTCTTCCATCTGATGCTCACCAAAGACTCATCTAATTATAGTATTTGTTATCCCATATAATTTTCTATGGGGGAAAAGTAAACTTACAAAATGTCCAGGTCACATGACAGATATTTCCTATTTGAGTTGAGTGCATTTTTGTTTATTTGTTGAGTTGAGTGCTCTCAATGGCCCAGGCACTGCTGCAGGCTCTGGAGATTTGTCAGTGACATAAAAGAAAAAAGACAACCATCCCCTTAATGGAACTTAGGCTCTCCTGAGAAGACCATCTCCAGGTAAACAGAGTAAAAATAATTCAGAGAACCGTAAATGCTATGAAGGAAATCAGGTGTAAGAGTGAGATAGCATAAAGCCTCAGAGGGGACAACCTTACATGATGTGATCAGGGAAAACCTCTGGGGTGGCAACATCTGAAGAGGTGACCAAGTTTTTGGTGTCTCTGGGCCACACTGGAAGAATTGTCTTGGGCCACACATTAAGTACAGAAACAAAACTGATGAGCAAAAAAAAAAAAAAAGGGTTTAAAGTAAGTTTACGATTTTGTGTTGGGTCCCATTCACAGCCATCCTGGGTTGCATGGAGTTGGACACCCTTGGAAGGATAAGGAAGATCTAGCCATGCAATCATTTGTGGTATAAGAATTAGACAGAAATCACTAGTGCAAAAGCATCAAAATGAAAAGAAACTCATTTCTGACTTGCCCTCAAAAAACATACCATAATTGAGAGAATAATTCTGCTATGAAAAAATGTTGTATCTTGAAATCTAAGGTTTTTCTTTTTGGTTATGAGTTTATGATCAGTAACTGATCTCTACCAGTTTACTGAAGGGATACACATTTGAATGGATGGCATATCATGATTCTTTCACATTTTTACCTCTTGCACAGATTGTCATGCATTCTATTTTAAAACAGAAAATAGAAAGAAGAGAAAATCACTGAGAACCTACTGAAGACTTGGCATCTTATTTGTATCCCTGAGGAAATTGTAAGCTATCTCTTCTTGGAATAATTACTATAAAACTAAATTATTTTTCTTACAACTCCATTTTTTAAAATTTTCATTGGAAGTACAAAGTAAAGAGGAGTAGAAAGCTCTCACATATCTCTGTTCCAGGGTTCATATTGGTGATCAGAAAGTACTGTGTATAATACTGAAAACATAGTTTACTTTTATTCAAGACAGAACTTTTTTCTGCAATTCTCATTATTTAGACTCTAAAAACTAAGATACAGGTCTGCATATTTTATGAAGGTTTTGGTTCTTTAGATTTTGTCTATACTAAAAAATGAACCCACTAGATTAAAAATAACTTTGAAATGTTTGTAAATACGAAAATTGTAACATCTATACAAGTTATACATGCATTAACTGTCTATCGAGGCGACCCGGTGCCATTTTACACATCTTTTTTTTTTAAGCTTTCATTTATTTATTTTTAGAGAGAAGGGAAGGGAGGGAGAAACAGAGGGAGAGAAACGTCAATATGTGAGAGAAGCAACGACCAGTTCCCTCTTGCACGCCCCTACTGGGGACCTAGCCTGCAACCCAGGGATGTGCTGTAACCAGGAGTCGAACTGGTGACTTTTTGCTTTGTGTGACAACACCCAATCCACTGAGCCACGCTAGTCAGAGCCATTTCTACACATCTTTACAATGTTTTTCAGGCTAGAAATAATTGAATGTATATTATCATACTTATTTTAATTGTTTGATACTAGACCGCTATCTCAAAGCCTACAGAATAGCCATGTATCAGTTATGGCCAGTTACTCATTACTCAGTACTCTGAACTGTTCTTACAGCTATCTGACATAAAGTCCATAAATGCAATATGTGGTCAGGCTTTAATTTATATTTAAAATTTACCTTTTCAAACATATATTTAAAAACATGACAACTTACATTAGATTTATTTTATAGTTCACACCAAAACCATTATTTGACAGCAGAAGGAAAAGGATTCTCTTCCATACACTTGATATTTTCTCCTTGATCTACATGTATATATTGGGGACAACTGCTTTTCACCATGGTTTAGTTTCTGCTTAGCCATGTTTTTATTCTTCTTTAAATGTTACATGTTTTTTATTCTGCTTTTAAATGTTTCAGTGTGCATGGAAATGGGGACACGAGCTGCATTTACAAAGGAGATTAATGTTGGCCCAGTCAAATGCTCCAGCATTCTCCCATCTCTGTTTATGTCCCAACCTGGAAGAGCATCTTTTATCAGACCTATGCATAATGCTGTGGACTAGAGAATGGCTACTCAAAGTTCAAGGTCTCCAGATATAGGGATATTTCCTCTTTTCCATGTTCTTTCCCTGTCTTTTACTTATGGAGGAATGAATATATGTTTTATCTTTATGTATATATTTAAATGAAATCCATATCATTGCTGAAAGTTTTGTATTGAACTGACAAAAATTTTATATATAATGGCATACATAAAATGTACATGAAAGTATTTTGTTAAAATATTGCTTAAAAATCAATAAAAGTCAGTCCAGTTTGCTTAGGGAAAAGATTTAAAAATTAAAAAATGAAATTGAGTTTTGGTTCAGCAGAAGAAAAGTTTCTAAGTCTTACTGCCTTTTAAAAACTTACCGCAATCACTGTACTCAATATTTTCCTGCAATACTGTAGGAAGGTAATAATAGCAACATGGTACTTTCAATACTTTCAGTGTAACATATACAAGTCATATTAATTCATTTGAGTAAAAACACCTCCATTTTGAGTAATTTTTGACTTTCAAAAATATTTTTTTAGACAACACAAAATTCTATTATTAGACATGGATAGTGCAAAGCAGGGTAAGAAAAGCATTGCATTCACCTAAGTATTGCATAAAATTTCAGGTATTAATTTTTACATAAAATATTCTGCTTTTATATACACCAAATTTTTAAGACTAATGAAAATGAACAGTTTGTAAGAGTGTATAAATATAAATTTTCTCCAAACCATTGTAGAATCTCTAGCAAAAATTTTAATAATTTTAATGTAATATTTTTGTATAGTCTTGATTTAAAAACTAAAAACTATTGCAACTCATAAATTAACTTGAAAAATTAAGCATCTTATTAGGTTGAATCTTTTGAAACTGTTGATTGTTTTTGAGCTTAAAAATATCAATTTTATAAGTTTTAATGAAGTAATTTCCTGGTGTGTAAGTTCAACTATGACAGGAACCTTAAATGAACTCTTCCTACCTTATAATTATTTGATTTTATAAGGCAGGATACATTTTTACTTAACATTTATCTCTTACAGTATACTGTACTTTTCAGTTTCTATGAAAAAATACAGAAAAATTTACTCAATCAAAATGGCAAAGCATAGCCAAAATGAAAGTAGTTATTATTTCCTACTAGGAAAAAAAATAGTCACAATTGAAAATTTAGAAAATACACGGTCACTTACTTTGGTAGCGTTTTCAAGTGATTTTCTCTTAACTCCAAGATCCGCAATTTGACAAGTCTGTAGAAATAAATTTAAAAATTGCTTCTTAATTGTTTCTATAAAACAATATTATTTTGGTACAGTCAGTAATCACTATATTGTCTAAGCAGCCATGGCCAACACTACACACCATGGTTACAGACTTTAAAGAATTTCACAAATTGATTGTGAATAGAGTCATATCAACATTAGACAAAAAAACCATCATTTGTCAAATAAAATTTGACAAATCATTTGTAAAATCAAAATTTCCTAAAAGTAAATATTTTTCAAAGATATCATTGGGTTCAATCTTCTGCATTTCATGTTTTACAGAAATATATTCGCTGTTATTTAATTGTATACATTCAACAGATTATTGAATATCTACTAAATTCCAAGTGCCATTATGTTCACTGGAACATGGCAATACTTTCCTCAAAGACTATAAATGAACTTGTAAAGTGGATAATATAGAACAGTGATTAAGAGCTTGGGCTTTAGGGTCAGACAGATCTGGATGAAATCCAGACTCTCATATTCTATCCCTGTGACATTGGGCAAATTAATTAATTAATTAAATTAAGCTTACTAATCTACAATGAGTATGTGATAACAGAACCACAGTGCATAGGTTTTGAGTATTAAATATGTCACATATGTAAAGCACAGTGCTGGGCACATCACAAGTTTTAATTTGTGCTGTATACTACTACTGCCAATAATTGGACAGTGGAAAAGTGGGCTAATATGCTACATTTTAGTGATTCGAAGATGAATATCTTGACATTTCTGAAGCGGCTCTGTATTAAAAATCATCTGTCCTGTGACAGCACTAGGGTGGGAGAAATCCTGTGAAAGGTTAAAGGTGCTCACGATTTCTGGTGCTGTATAGCATTTGTGGTTAAGGATGCATTTCACGCTTAACAACTTGTTCAAGTCTGTAGTCTGGGACACTCTTGTACTAATGTCTATTACTGAGCTTTAAAATGTATGAAGTTGAAGCTACTTTAGAACACGCATTAATTGGATTCTCTGAATTCTTAGTGTTCAGGGAATAATTCACGATTTAAACTATTTCACCTACAATTGCCTTTATTTACTGTGCTTTTGGATATTCAACTAGGTTCTTTCCTTTTTTGTTTTGACTCCTATCAAGTTTCTAATTTAATTTTAATCTTAGAACTCTTAATCTGTATTGAAATAAAGTGATTCGGTTATTCAGTCTATTCAGTTCTCTGTTAGTGGAGATTTCTTTTTTTTTTTTAAAGACTTTATCTATTTATTATTTTTTTTAGAGAGAGGGGAAGAGAGGGAGAAAGAGAGGGAGAGAAACAGCAATGTATGGTTGCCTCTCACATGGCCCACACAGGGGATCTGGCCTGCAACCCAGGCATGTGCCCTGACTGGGAATCAAACCAGGACCCTGTGGTTCCCACCCCGCACTCAATCCACTGAGCTACATCAGGCAGGCCAGAAATTTCTTAAACACGTTTCAAAGATTTTCAACATTGTGCTAAGGTGATGATTTTTTGTGACTTATTTTGGCTTTTAGGAGCACCAAATCTCAGGTTTTGAAGGGGATTTTCTGCATCCTTTTGACAAACTAGCCAGCTGAAGTTGAAAAAACTTTTTAGATTACAATAATGAATAGAGCATATTGTGATTGCACAAAATTAAGTTCTAATTTCAGGTGGTTTTGGTTTTGGTATTGTTTCCTATTTGCCAAATCTCTTCCCTCATATTAGGACTGCTAAAAGAGAGCTGACATAAATTCAACACAAAAAGTGTGTCTACGGGTAACAATTAAACATTTTCTTTTTCATTTTAAAGATTTTGTTTATTTATTTTAGAAAGAGGGGAAGGGAGGGAAAAAGAGAGGGAGAGAAAATCGATGTGAGGGAAAAATACCTATTCATTGCCTCTTGTATGTGAATGGACTCGGGATTGAACCAGCAGCCTAGGTATGTGCCCTGACCAGGAATCAACCCTCAACCTTTTGCTTTGCAGAGTGACAAGTGACACCCAGCTAACTGAGCCACACACACCAGTCAGGGCTAAACATTTTCTAATCTGATAAATCAAAAGCACATTTGTAGTGTTCTGGTCACGACCAGAAGGGCAATGTTAATTTAGATGAATGAATGATGAAGTGCTAATTCATTTAGAAGCTAGGTAAATGCTCTTTTGAAGATCTGTGAATTTTAACAACTGTCCAAATATATGGTGCTGTAACATGATCTGCAAAAGCAAGGGATTTGGGAAATGTTGACGCACTCTCCATATGCAAATGGGGACTGCTACAAGTCTGCACTAGCTTCTGCCAACAGACAGGCATCAAGTTACACTCAGTCTATTATTTCAACATTTTCAGAGATGATCACTAAAAAAATGCAGTTGACAATAAACATAAATTGTCTCAACTTTATTTTTTTATTTTTTTTTTAAAGATTTTATTTATTTTTAGAGAGAGGGGAAGGGAGGGAGACAGAGAAAGAGAGAAACAGCAATGTATGGTTGCCTCTCACATGGCCCTCACAGGGACCTGGTCTGCAACCTAGGCATGTGCCCTGACTGGGAATCGAACCAGGACCCTTTGGTTCCCAGCCCGCGCTCAATCCACTGAGCTACACCAGCCAGGGCTCAACTTTAAAATATATATTTTGATTTTGCAATAGCCAGGACATGAAAACAACCTAAGTCTCCATTAACAGATTAATGGACAAATAAAATGTAAACATATATAATGAAATACTACACAGTGATAAAAAATAAGAAAATACTGTCATTTGTGACAACATGGATAGACCCTGAGGGTATTATGCTAAATAAAATAAGCTGGACAGAGAAATATGGTATGACTTTACTTACATGTGAAATGGAAAAAAAATTCCCACAAGAAAAAAAAACTCATAGAAAAAGAGATTAGATCTGTGGTTTCCAGAGGTGTAGAGTAGAAGGTAGGGGAATTGGATGAAGTTGGTTGACAGACAGGTACAGCCTTGTAGTTATAAAATAAACAAGGACTGGAGTGTAATGTTCAATGTGATGGCTACTTAACACTGCTGTGTAGTACATTGAAAGTTACTAAGAGAGTTAATTTTAAAAGTTCATATCCTAAGGAAAAAGCTTTCTTTGTAACTATGAGGTAATGATTGTTAGCTAAACTTACTGTGGTAAACATTTCACAAGATATTTAAGTCAAGTGATTGTACTGTATACCTTAAACTTATATAGTGCTATATGTCAAATTTATCTTAAAAAAACTGAAGGCATATAACAATTTATTGAAGAACACATGGAAAATATTATAAATGTAAAGATGAAAATAAAAATTCCCCTAATATCATTCTGAAAGAACCAGTCTTTTATTTCCTGCATATTTATACTCATATTTGGAACATAGTTTATATATTTTGCTATAATATTTTCCTAAACACAACTTATCATAGGAATTAAAAACATATTTCTCTATACAATATTATAAATCTCTACATATTATGATATGGATGCACCATGATGTATTTAACCAATCTGCTAGATGGATGCATGTTTTCACTTTCTTTATTATTGTAAATAATGATAAATATGCTTGTCCATAAGTCCTAGTGTGGTATCTCATGATGATATGATACATTTCTAGGGATGAATTAGAGAAATGGTGGCTGTAAATATTTTCAAAGATTTGAATCTGTGTGCCCTGCCTGAAGCCCCGTAACTCTGCAACTTCATCCGCAGTACGTGAGGCTGTCTTTCTCCCCATTGGCTAGACCCGGTTTCCGCACCATGCTAGGTCAGAAAGGCGCTTTATTGTCATTTTAATGTGCATTGTTTTCCCTCTTTTTGAAGGTAAACATTTTTCATGAATTCCTTGGCAATTTGTACTCTATTATGAACTACATGTATGCGTTTTTTGCCCATTTTTTTCTAGTGAGATTTTTGTCTTCAAACAAAATCCTCAATTGTAAGAATTCTATATATTTAAGGATATAATTTTTTTCCTACATATGGTGGAAATATTTCCCAAGTTTATTATTTTTCCTTAATTGTTAAATATTTTCTGATGTTATTTTATTTTAGAAGAATTGATGTACTCATATCTATCCATTTATGATATTTTCCTTTGTTTCTATGTTACAAAGTCATCTTCTAACTCAAGAACCATACATTTTAATATTTTTATTAAAATATTTTAATATTTTTAATATTTAACTCTTATTAAATTTGATTGTTAATGACCTAATTTTACTTTATTTTCTTGCAGAATGTTTCATAAGTTAACATTGCCTCATTTACTGAATGATAATGAGGTTTATCATAATGCTTACTTTTAAAGCTTCATTCACCTACTGGCTCTGGTAAAGTAGCTACTTAAAGTGAAATAAAATTGAATCATTTAAATTTCTTATTCTTACCTTCCAAAATTGGCTGGAAGAAATTCAAGAAAGGCGTCATTCAGGTAAAGCTGGGTCAGGTTTAGAAGCTGTGTGAAGCCATCAGGGAGTCTAGAAAGAAGTTAAAGGTTTAGTCATTGCATCAATGTTGCCATAGAAACAGAACAAAAATATATATCTCTAAGGGGGAAAAATAGAAGTGCAACGCATGTTTCACCTCTCCTTTGGTATTACAGTAATGGAAGAATTTATTGAGCATGTTGTTGCAGCTTGAAAATTTTGTCTGCTATTAAAATAAATGGCACTCACCCACCTCCATGCTCTCACTACGCTGAGATTTACGTCCCTGCCAAAGTCAGCAGCATCATTCACTGCTGCCCTAACCTTATGCACACCTGCAGGATTTTTAAATTGGAAATTTCAAGTTGTATGCAATGTTGTTTAATTTTAAATGTAATACTCTTTCTCAATAGATATTCACATATATTGTCAGGCAAGGATGTCTACTTACTCTTTCACTTAACCATTAAAATCTGTCTACAATTTGTTATAACGATGGCTAAGGCTGCCCAACATGAAAAAAAGGAGTATTTTGTCCCCTTAGCTGATAATTTCTTTAAAGCAGGCTCATTATGCATATTTTTATAATCAAGTTGGTCCAATTCTTATTCACTGAAAATGAGCAAAAATATTAAAACAATAATAGACAGAATCCTAAACACTTTAAGAATCATTACAAGAATTGAGAAAATATTCTTTGAGGAAATTTTACCAGTTATGTGAAATAATTATTTGAAATATTTAAATCTTTTTCACCGAAAAGATTTAATTCTAAGATTTTCCAGGACACTTTTGCCTAGAAGGATGTGGAATTTTTTTCTATAATTAAATTTCTATTTAACCATCCTAGTGCCTTTATCTATGGTCTAGACAAGACTATCCTCTTTTATAAACTTCTAAATAGTGTGTTCAAATTTGCCCTCCCTTCATATTATCACCTGGCTCCCTACTTGGATTTACTGACCAGATGATTTAAACAGCCACTTTTCTACACAGCCTTTTATTCCTCCTCAAGCCACTGTTTCCTGGCACCTGCCCCAACTCTATTACTGAAACTGCAGTCACCAAAGCCTCCCATGAGCTCTTAAGTCCTAATTCCACTAACTTCATTTCACTTTGCATCCCACACTGCCTAGCAACAGTTGCCATCACTAATTGCTCTCTCCTTTTTGGCTGCTAGTATACCCACTTTTCTGCTTCTCCTACTCCTGGGACATTATATCTGAGTTTTATTCCAGAGTTTTCCTTCTTTCTTATCCAATCTTTTGTTGTTGAATGTTTTATGTATACAAAAGAATATACACATACCCACAATATAACTTAATAAAAAAACTGGCACTTTTAAAACCCTCTGGATGCCCCTCGCCAACTACATTTTATATTATTCCACAAATTACTGAATGATGTTTACTATTCTGCTTTTAAAAAAATTTTACTATATCACTTTAAATCCTTTTTAAAAAGTTGCATGTTTTTGGACTTTATATAAATCAAATTGTACTATGAACACTTTTGACACTTTCAAAAATTGCCATTATTAGTGAAATTCATCCTTTTTTGATATAGCTGACTGATCACCATAACATAGTATTCTACTGTATGAATATATCATGATTCATTTATTATTTACCTTCTAAAGAACATTGCAGTTGTTTCTATTGTTTTGTTTTCTATAATAAACATTACTTCTGTGAATATTTTGAACATATATCCCTTTATACAAGAGATTAAGTTATATCCCTGGTTTCATGAGGTTTTTGTTCCTTAGGAACAGCCCTCAGCTAATGATTAGCAGGCGGACAACCAGTTCAGCTCCCTCACAGGTGTTTACACTATTTGCCAGAGTTGCCCATAGAGATTAAAGTCTAATGATCCATACTAGTAAATAGCTTCATAACAACACTCTACAGGTATTTCCTGAGACCATCTCATAAATGTATTGCTTGAATTCTCTTCTAAACATCTGCTTTTGGGGAAAACAGACTAAATACAATGAATACTTTTATAGTAATTTATAGGAAGTTTTTACACATTCTTAGGATCCTAATTACATATTACCAGTAATTATTTTTTTGGCTGCAACTATCTTATTCCAGTGTGTATTTTGGAGTTGAATTGTTTGTTTATGGCTTCATAAAGAGTTTTCATAAATTTGTTCTAAAGGGGATGTAGGGTTCATGACAGTAGAAAAGAAAGACAAAGGAGGCTGGGAAGAGTGAGGGTTTTTATAACGCAGGGGTAAGAAGTCACCTGACACGGTGACCGCGAGAAGATGAGCTCTAGAGGAAGTATGTAGGAGAGAACAAGGAGTTGAGATTTGAGAATTTCAGCAGGAGACAGGGTTTAGAGAGTATTAAATATTTGACTCAAAGGCTTGAACTTTATCTTGTAAGATTAAAAAAGTCTATGGGAGATCTTTGTATGTCTCTATATTTTTCTTTGCTATAATACATTAGGGCTCACATCCTTGTACAATGATAGTTTTTATGATAATGGTAGAGATGTTTAATATATTTCAATCCACACTTAAATACTATCTTCCTTTAATGTCTTTTTGATTACTCATTTAAAAGAAGGAATCATTTATGACTTTTCAGAAAAGAAGATTAATACATGTAAATGAGACAAATGTTACAACCTTTGATATAATAATTTACTTTAACAGTGCAACCATTAATAAGTAAAAAGGGTTTAAAATACGAATTTTCTAGGTGTAGGTCCAATTTGAATCATCCAGTTTCCCTTAGTCTACTATTCTGCATACGTATGCACTAAATAGCATTACATTGTAGTACTTCTTTGATCAAAAATACATTTCTTAATTGCTGCTTCTCTGGCACAATTTATGCTGCAAGAAAATCTGGCTTCTGACATACATTTCTTTGAAGATTTAAGAGGTGACCACATCGTGTAGATTCCAACTGCAAAATTGGACTGCCAAAAATAAATTGTATGAGAAACCAGAATACAAAGTAAGATATATTTTTTTTCAGCCTGGTTATAAACAAAGATGAGTTGACATTTTACATTGAACTATTCTATTTTTTTTAATACAGAGTTAAATAATATATTTATACAGTATGTCTTATTTAACAACATGTGTATTTTTTATTTCAATTCACTTCAACAAGAATTTATTGAATGGTTACTTTGCGCTTAGATTTACAATTGATGTCTTCTTCCTTACTTTCTCCATAGAATTCTATTAATAGATTTAGCAACATGCCTGCAACAATTATTCTTTGTATAAGTGTGGAGAATTTTCTATTCCTGGGTAAATTATAAATTCCTTGAAGACAAGGAATTTTATAATCTCCTCAATGATTTAGTTTTGTACATTGAAACATTATTTGAAAAACACATAAAGACAGGATGTCTGTTAAAGCAGATAGTCAATTTTATTTATTTCTAATTTTACGGCATGAATTTATAGATTCTTATAAAGAAAATGGCTCCCTTTGTTAATATCACAATCTCCAGAGGAATATTGAAGGAGCAGCAAGAAGAAAGGGACATTCCCCAGTAAGATAAATAAACTCGATGAAGATGGCAATCACGGGTTGTCTTTACCCTCCTCTGAGTTATTCAGTAAAATCCAACATTTTCCACCAAGTTCAGGGCTCTCAATAATGAAATGATCTTACACTCTTAGAATAACTGGCAGTTTTTCACACTTGACTGACATATTAGAAAATGCAAAGAATACATGCATTATAAATATAAATAATTCTCTGCTAAGACAACACTTTCATTTTATTAATTTCTTAACTTAAAAGTAGTATATTCAAACTATAACAAAGAAAGGATAATAGAATCAGACACCATATGGTTTAGTGGTTGAGCACACGGGCATTGATGTCAAAAGACCTGGTTTTAATCACAGTTCTTTCAATTATTATCTCTGTGACCTTTGCTAGCCTTTGTGAGACTCAGATTTTTCTTTTTAAAATGATAAGGCTAACATCCACTTCCAGAGTTGTTCCAATAATTAAATGATGACCTGCCCCACAGTAAGAAGTCAGTAAATGGGAGCAATTATATTACTTTTACATGGTATAGTATTGTGTTTATTCTGATATTTCAATATTAACTGTGCCACTAATTTAAATATTTTTATTAATGCCAATTTTATTGTTGGAATAGGCAAATTAAGATAAGCTACAGATATCCTTGTTTCAACATTTTCTTTTCTAATTCCATTTACTTTAGAAGTGAAATAAAAACATTATAAGCATTTGAACTCCACTACAACTGTTAGACCACATTAAATTATAGGTTTTATATGTTGTGTTTAAGAAACTACTATAAAATCTTCGACCCTAGTAGAAATATATTTTACATCTAAGTCTTGAAATTTATACAACTTAAATTTATAAAATTAATATAACAATATTACAGAAGGTTTGGAACATGAAGATAAAATACTACTTATAATTCCACCTTAACACAACCATCCTTACCATTTCATGTATTTCTAATCTAATTTCCAATTAATTGTTTTAACATCACTGCAGAATTGTGTCATGATTTCTCCTTTTATTTTGTAATTATCTTTCACTTTTGTTGTATAACCAGAGTGACTACGTGATCTATCATTCAAATTAGGACATTTTTGAAAGCTAACAGGGAACTGTTGTTAATCATGTACACTGGGATGACTTGGGTAAACAGGGCCACATGCTTCTCCTTACGTATTTGTATTCATTCAGTAGATGGGCCGCAATTTACTTGCAATTTTCTTATTGTTGAGCATTATGAATATTTCAAATTTTTTAAAATGTATCTATTAACTTAAATCAAAATCAAAATGCTTTTTAAGAATTGGTGAAATATAGTAAAAGTGACCTAGGGACTTAAATGATAACTTCACATGTGTTCATTTGTAAAAAAAACATGTAGGTAAGATTTACCTATTTTTTAAGATTGCTGTGAAGATGAAAATAAAATAGCATATCTAATAGCCTGAAACATGGCAGGTTCTCTCTTAATCAATGTTGGTCCATGTTTTTTTTAATGAGTAATTGTTATTTTCACTCTTAGTGTGGTGATTTTTACCAATGACTTAGTTAAGGCATTTAGACTATCCTATAAAATTCACACCTAAAGCTAAAACTAAGATGAAACACTCAAAACTATAACTTATATTCTATGGTTTTTTGACTTCTTTCTAGATTACTTGGGTCAAATAAAGTGAACAGAAAGCAGCAGATTAAAAGAATCAAGGAAACCCATATCTTTTTTTAAAGAGCAATAAAATAGAAAATCTCTAGTCAACTGATAAATTTAAAAAAAAGAAAGGAAGAATGGAGACACACATTACCAGAAATGAAAGAGAGCATCACTAGAGGATCCATAAATATGAAAGGGTTAATAAAAATGCTATGAAAAATAAGATGCCAATAAATTTGAAAACTTATATGAAATGTACAAATTCCTGAAAAGCACAAATTACCAATGATCACTCAAGAAAAACAAATAGGTAATTTGAATAGCCTTATAGCTATTAAGGAAATTAAATTTGTAATTAAAAACTTTTCCATAAAGAAACATTTATGCCCAGATGTCTGCATTGGCAAATTCTACCAATATTTAAAGAATAAATAATTCCAATTCTATAAAACTTTTATAAAAAATAGAAAGGAATATAACCCGATTATTTCTGAGGCCAGTTTTTCCCTGATACCAAAATCAGGTGAAGACATTACAAGAAAAGAAGTTCAAAGTGATATGTCTCATAAATACAGATGAGAAAATCCTTTACAAAATATTAGCAAATCAAAGACAGTAATTTATAAAAAGAGTAAGAATTCATGACCAAGTAGAATTTGTACTTGGAAAGAAAAGTTAAATTGACATTCAAAAACCAATCAATGTAACTTAACATATCATTAAACTGAAAAAGAAAAACTGTTCCATTGCGTCAATAGATTTTTTAAATAAGAAGCTCTGAAATCATTCAACATCCATTGACAATGAAGACTCAATAAACCAGATACCAAGACATGGTGGAGAGATTCTGAGGTAGCCCCTGTGACCTTTACGTCTTGATTTTCATGCCCTTGTGTAATTTCCTCCCTCTGAGTATGGCAGCACTTGTGACTTCCTTCTGATCCGTGGAATTGTTGAGTATGATGAGATGTCACTTCCATAACTTTACATTATTTGACTTCATCTTACTAAAAGACTCACTCTATTTAGCCACTGGCCTTGAAAACCAAGCTGCTATGTTGCAAACTGTCTGTGCAGAGAGTCACATGACTGGAAATAGTACCAGCTTCTAGGATTCCAAAGTGGCCTCCAGCTGACAGCCAGCAAAAAGCTGGGGTTCTCACTTTATAATCAACTACAGGAATTCTGCCAATAGCCTGAGTGAGTTTGAAAGTGAATTGTTCTCCACTTGAGCCTCCTGATAAGAACACAGCTTGACTAATGCTTTGATTTCAACCTGATGAAACTCTGAAGCCGGGAACCCAGCTAACTCATGGCCAGATTTCTGACTCACAGAAACTCAAAGATAATAAATTACCAAGTTTATGGTAATTTCTTACACAGTATTAGAAAACTAACACCAATTTTGGTATCTGGAATTGGGATTGCTCTTAATAAATGCCTTAATATGCGGAGTAGCTTTGGAAACAGGCAGTGGTTAGAGACTGAAAAATTGTTGAAAAGCATCACAGAGAAAGCCTAGATTTCTTTGAAAAGAATGAAAAGTAGAAATGTAAACTTAGAGGATCCCACTGAGGAGGGTTTTAAAGGAAGTGAGGGATGGTTATGAAAATTTCCTCAACCTGATGAATGGTGTGTATGAAAAAACAAGTGACAGTCACACATAACGGTGGAAGTCTGAATGCCTTCTCCCTAAGTCTGCAAACAAGGTAATGATGTCTCTTTTTACCTCTTCTATTCAAACTGTACAGGAGGTCTTAGCCAGGACAATATAGCAAGGAAAATCAATCAATAAAAGGCATACGGATAGAAAAGGATAAAATAAAACTGTCTTTATTTGCAGGTTGCATGATAGTCTACCTAGAAAATCACTCCAAATCTATAAAATCTACTAGATCTATCTACTAGAACTAATAAGTGAATACAGTGAGGATGCAGGACATAAAGTCCATATTAAAGAAAATCAGTTGTATTATAATATAACAGCAATAAACAATTGAATAATGGAAAAATCATTTGCATTTGCACAAAAACACAAAATATTTGGAATAAAATGAATAAAATGTACAAGATTTATATGCTGAAATCTATAAAATATTGATAAAATATTTTTAAAGATCTAAATAAGCATAGAGATAACTATGGTGGGGGATGGGCATACTCAATATTTCTGAGACAATTCTGCCCCAGCTAATCTATAGATTCAGTGCAATCCCTATCGAAATTCCAGAAAGATTTTTTTAAATTTTTGTACACATTGGCAAACTAATTATAAAATATATATAGAAAGCAAAGGGCACAGAATACCCCAGATATTTTGGTAAAGAGAAACAAAGTTGAAGGACTCACATTTGCTGATTGTATGAATTACTATGCCACTATAGTAATTGAGTATAAAAAACTGGTGTAAGAAGATGGCATATAAAATAAAATCAGTTTACAAAACAGAGATTTGAGAAATGGAACCAAACACATATGATCAATGGATTTACAAAAAGGTACTCAGGTGATTTTATGAAGAAAAGATAATCTTCTCACCAAATGGTACTAGAACAATTGGAAATCATACACAAACCAACCAACAAACTAAAAACCAAAACATGACCCTCACACTTTGCCCATATATGAAGTTCAGCTTTCCATGGATCATAGACAAAAGTGTAAAACCTAAACCATAACAGTTCCAGAGGAAAACATAGGAGAAAATCTTTATGACTATGAATTTTGTGAAGATTACTAAGAAAAAGAAGTATAAGTCATTAATAATTGTAGAACTAGGACTTCAAAATTAAAAAAACTTCTTCTCTTTGAAAACTATTATCTAGAAAATGGAAAGATAAGTCAGAGAATAGGCGCAATTATTTGCAAACAATATCTGATAAAGGACTTTTAGCCAGAATATATAAACAATTCTAATAAATCAATAATAAAAAGACAAGTCAATATAAATACAAGATTTGAACTTTACTTAAGAAGTAATACAGATTGTAAATAAGTGCATGGAAAGATGTTACTTGGACATTAAAAAATGTAAATTAAGACTACTGTGCGATACCACCATGAGATACCACATCTACTAGACTGGCTAAATAGTAAAAAAATAATAAAAAAACCCTAATAGTACCAAATTCTGAGAAAGATGAGAAACTATGGAAACTCTAATAAATCACTGGTGCAAAGATTCTTCTCTAAACTTCAATCTCCTTTTATATTCTATTCCACTACTATTCTCATCTACACCCTCTTCTCATGGTCCATTGAGAAACCATCCTCACTACTCCCTCACCTCAACTCAATTCATGAACATTTTCCCTTAAAATTTCCTTTGATAAATTTCCTTTGGTCTCTTAAAGACACTTCATTCATTAAATGACTTCCCAATGGACTTCAGTTTCTCTGTCTCTCCAACATCACGTGCACAAAGATCTGGGGAAGTTTCCTCAAATCTTACTTTCAATTTTTGTATAATCAAAATGCCAGCCTTACTCTGACACTCATTATCTGCATGCCAATTTCACTGATTTGTTTTGACCTCTTCCAAATATTGCTACAACTGTCAATAGCCTTTCTAGACTTTAAGTTCACTTCCATTGCTGAGTGACTTTAACATTGAGGTTCATGGCTCATCCATTCCATTCACTTCATGGTTTCTTGACCTATTCGATCCACACTATTCTCTATCACTATGAAATAACTAATTTGCCAACATGGTCACTTGCTGGGTCTCTTTTTTCCCATGGCATTTCTCTAATAACAAATCATGAACCACAAATACCCCATGTCTCATCACAGCATGTTTCCTATCCATTTCTTCCATGCTGCTGTCTTCAAAGAATTGTCTTTTTGCTCTTCCTATAATCTCTGGTATACAAATACTATCTTTTTTTTCCTGGTCATTGTTAATTCTTTTTCCAGATTGAAGTGCATTGTTAGCTATTTTCACGCACCTATTGATACCTTAATAAACTCTCGCAGTTTCTTGAACTCTCATCAGATCCTCAATGCTAATTTTCCATCGACCATAACTAATAACTGTTTCCTTAGTTTTGGTGCTCTTCCACAGAATGCTGCCTGAGCACCACAGAAATATAATGACACAGTTTGATTCAAAGTAATACCATTTTGCACCAATGAGGCCTTCCTGTTACTCAGCAATGCTTTTAATCATCTTTTGTTGAACTATTCTGATTTGATTATTCCTTTCCCATCATTCCATTGAACTGAGTTTTAAATACAGCATTTACAATTAATGTATTATGTGAATTATTTTATTTTGGTTCATTATTCCATTGAAAACATAAAATAAATAAAATAACATCACTCATACTCACTTAGAAATGGGATTGACACTGGCTTCAATAATTGTTAAACACTTACAGCACTTTATGTTTTCTGGAAATTCTTGTACACCTAAAATGTAAAAATCAAAAACAAAAAAACAAAAAAACCATTAGGATGTCTCAGTAAGAATTCTTTAAATTATCATTTTAATATTAAGAATAATTAATTAAATATACAGCATAAACACTATTGGTGTTATCATTAAGTAAAAATAATAATGCTATATATTTGCAACGTATCATATATATACATTTTAAAAATAGAACTTGAATGTTAAATATTTTATAATAGTAATAATTGGAAATTGGACATAAAATTAAGGACAATGGTATATTTGGCATAAGATAGATCTTGGCTCTTTTCATATCTAAATACATAAAAACAGTTTGGGTTTATTTCGCTATTGTAGTGCTGTTAATGGAGAGAGGAGAAATCAGCAGATATAAGGAAACAGCAGATAAAATCTTTGCTCCTTTCATTTTATAAGATTGGGGAGATTGAATACATACATCTAAAAAATAACTAAGGACAGATCACAAAGATATTCCCAAACTAATATCGGACTGTAATAGATCTTTGCAATTCTTCCCCACTGGCACAGAGTGCAGCTCTGCATCGGCCTGAAAGGTGAAGAGGCAGGCGAGCAGCCTTCATGGTTCTCTCCGGAGGCTCTGAGGTAGCCAGCCCGGATGACTGCCCTTGGAGAGCTGCTCATCTGCTGGCGCAGCTGTGGTGTTGGCTACATGACAGAAAAACACAAGTTTTTCTTACTGAAAATCAGTGAGCCGCAAAAGCCAATCCTAAATATGAGCATCAGAAATAAAAGATGTGGATGACGTTTCAATCAGCGGACACAAATGAATCAAATACAGTAGCCCCTGCAAGAATTAGAAGAGGAAACAGCTATATGAAGCCATTCCTATGTGCCTGCCGTACTATCTGCTCTCAATTTTTGCAACTGTTATTAAGGATATAAAAAAATTCCATAAATTACTAGTCCTGCTAAAACCTCATATCTGACAGAAGGAGGACAGGCATTTTGTGGCAGGATTTAGTTGAAGTTCCCAATGATTGATACTTAAGAAAGAAAACCCTCTGCTTCCTAGATTCAGTTGACTTAGACCACCATGACCACAGGACCTGGAAGCCTAGTGAATTAGCAACTCATTTATTCAGTATAAAATATGGGTGCAAAAGAGGGTGTGGGGACGTTTCTCATGCCATTCTTCCCTCTGTGAAAATTCATCAGAAACTATGCCATCCTAAGATTATTGCTAAAGTATTTTGCCTTCTTAATAAGCACCCAAGGAATTTTAGGAGTTCCGTTATGTGTGAATTGAATGAGAAAGAGCAATTCTCTTCTTTGGAAAGCCGTATATCTAGAGCTTTCCTCATTAACTGGACATTAACTAAATGGCAGAGAAGTCAATAAGCTGGTCCGTGAACTATCTTTAACATTTTCCTTTAGTATTGACATCTACTTTGGATCTCTGCATCTAACTGGGGTATGTCTTCTTCTTCCCCCTTTTTAACTTTTTCTCTTCAGTCTCCAGTCTGGGCTCACTACACACTGGTGTGCCTGAAGCCTTCTGCCCACACTGCTTTAGAATGGTATTTCCTAAAATTATGTGTAAACCAAGATACAAAAGCAGAGCAAAATAAAACATGATATTAAGACTGGATCTCCTCATCTTCTATTGAAAATGGAATTCCAAGCTGTGTTGAAAATGTTACTACATTTTTTTAAAACTTGCATTATGTTTATTATGTTGTTCATAGTTTAAACTTAAAATAGTTCAGAGCAGAGTCTACCAGATTGAGATGAAATACCAACTTTATCACTATGGGTTAGGTAACCTTAGGCAAGTCATGTAAGTGTACAATGTCCTAGTTTCCTTAGGACATTTTTAAAACTACAGTGTCCTGTACTTTAAAAAATGGTGATAAACCCTGGCTGTTGTGGCTCAGTGGATTGAACACTGGCCTATAAATCAAAGGGTCACTGGTTTGATTCCCAGTCAGGACATGTGCCTGGGTTGCAGGCCAGGTCCCCAGTGGGGGACATATGAGAGGCAACCACACATTAATGTTTCTCTCCCTCTTTCTCCCTCCCTTCTCCTCTGTCTAAAAATAAATAAAATTTTTAAAAAATGGCGATTATATGAATGGTTTCATCAGAGAGTTGCAGTGAGAATTGAAAAAGATAAATCAGGTAAAGTGACTGACAGAAAGTGCTGCAAAAAATGTTACCTATAATTACTACAAATAAATAGATGCAGAGGTTACCAGTCAAAAAGGAACCAACAATCAATTCAAAATGAGCTGACTTGAGGTATAAATTTGTAAAATTTACCTACTTAGAAAAACACAGCAAAGAAGTATAAATTAGTGTACTGAAAGAATATCCCAATATCTAATCAATAGTTGACATAAATGTTCTTGCAGATGTGGAGTAAATTATAAAAAATATTATATATATGAATGTGCATATTTACAAATATATTTATATAATATTAATAGCTTATATTGAGCAATAACTTTTTTTAACGATTTCTTTCTTATTTATTTTTAGAGAGAGGAGAAGGGAAGGAAGAAGAGAAGAAGAGAACCATCAGTGTGCGGTTGCCTCTCATGCACCCCCTACTGGGGACCTGGCCTGTAACCCAGGCATGTGCCCTGATTGGGAATTGAACTGGTGAACCTGTGGTTTGCAGGCTGGCACTCAATCCACTGAGCCACACCAGCCAGGGCAAATATTTTTATATTTTTTCTGAGGTTCTTATAGCTAACTTAGTTTGCTTATGAAAGTTGAAACACATTTGGAAAAATATGTGCCAATGGAACTACCATAAATACTAATACACTGGACTTAGAATTTAGAAAGAATTCTTAGAGCATAATCTCAATTTGTAGTGCATCTAAACCTGGAGAGATAGGATAGCACAGTAGTTAAGAGCACAGGTTAGAAGGGTGATCAAATCCATGCATTATCACTTAACTAGTCATGTTATCTTTGGCAAACATAATATTTGAGTGTCACTCATTCACTTCTTGCCTAATTTGAAGGTCTGTTCTGAGTATTAGATGATATTAATGTAAAGCCCTTAGTATCATCTCTGGCATGATTCTAATTTTAGTACTTTATTAAATACTAGATAGAATCCATGTATTAATAAGAGGAAAGGTAACTTAGACTTCTTTATGCCAGTGTGTAAAATAATTTAATTCTCCTAATAATCCTGTGAGAAAGATATATGAGGCAATATTATTTTCATTTTATGGCTAAAAAGCCATACATTCACATGAATTAAGTGACTTATTTAAATACTTAACAAATGTTTATAGATGAAATGGAATTTAATTCAATTTTTTATCACCATATCTCTTGTTCCTCCTTAGTCCATTATGTTACTTCTATTAAAATGACATTAGATTTTATTATAGAACCCACACTTTTATTAACCAGTTTTTGAGATTGGTCTGTCTGGTGCTCTGAAACACAGTGTCTTCGAAGAACAAAACAAAAAGATCATTCAGAAGAATTCTGAAATCACTCCAATATGAAATTTTCCTGCCTAGCACAAGACAAGTTGAAAGTCGTGGCTAAGTTTGGGTTTTAGTATACTCAGTTCATTGTGTTCACTTGGACCACTCTACTTGTTACTGATGAAGACAGACAGGCCTGACAGAAAGGTTTTTAAGTCCGTAATTAACATAGTGTTCAACTTTATGTGATGGTAAGAGAAGATTGTTGACATAAATATAAAAGCCAAAATTAAAGGGTCATTTAAAATCTCATTAGGCTTTACAAGCTGGTGTTAAAGTGAGAAAAATATTTTTCCCAAAGCAACAGGTAAATGTGGAAATTAAATGTACCAAATGATTTTGTCCTTGTCACACATGGGCCCAGGAGTGGTGTCAGTGATAGCAACATCGATCCCTGTGATCGTGAATAGAAGGTCCTTACAAGGCAGACCTGGGTGCAAGACATTTCTGTAACATATATGTTGTCTTTCAATCTCATTTTCTGAATGTATTTATTTCATGTGTTATAATTTTTACCAGTCTCCATCCACTCTCTCATCTAAATCCTGAGTCTTAATATCATCCATATAAATATATTTAAATTCTATCATCTGCATGAAAATTTATTCAACTATTTGACTATATATGGTTCTCTTCTTAATGCCTAGCACTTTTAAATGTATTCTGTATGAAATGAAATAAGAGTTAAAAAAAGAGACATAATATGTGGTTATAAATTGAGGAATCACTGCTTTATCATTTGTCTTATATGGTTCTCTTACATTTGAGAAGCTAACTTTAATTATTAGGTCTCTAAAGGGAAGTCATTAATATATGAAGTCTGTCTGGAAAGAGTCCAGCCATTGTAAATATAATGAGAACAGTTTTTGCCACATTGATGTAACTTGGTAGCCAAGGATAGTAGACTGGAATGCACATGCGTGAATAATGATGACATCACTGTACAGGGCAGTGGAGGTGGTAGATGCTGCTGAGAGAGCATGTGTACTGTATAGATGTCACATTCAAAATCACTGAGTGAGTAGAGCAACAAATCTGTATCCAATTTTGCGTTAAGCTTGAACATTCGTCCATGGAAACTACTGGGATGATTCAGAAGGCCACAGCTATGGGCAAGTGATGATTGGCAGCTTCATCATGACAATGCACCCACTCATTCATCATGTTTCTTACAGAGTTTTTTGGTGACATATCAAATCAGCCAGGTGACTCTGCCACCCTATAGCTCAGATTTGGTGTTCTGTGACTTCTGACTTTTCCCAATACTAAAATCACCTTTGAAAGGGAAGAATTTAAGACCATCCATGAGATTCATGAAGGGGCAGCTGATGACAATTGGGAGAACTGTGTGAGGTCCCAAGGTGCCTATTTTGAAGGGGACTGAAGAGTCATTGTCCTGTGTACAATGTTTCTTGTATCTTCTTCAATAAATGTCTTTATTTTTCATATTACATGCCTGGATACCTTCTGAACAGACCTCCTATTCAACAAGTATTTAGTATAGTTCCTACCTTGTGTTAAAAACTGAACTAAACATTGAAAATACAGTGTGAAAAAATGGATATGTTCTTGTTTGTGAAGCATATATTGTTTCAGAGGAATACATATAATAAATCAATATATATGTATATAGTACATAAAATTATAGTATTTTCACAATGAAATATGCTACAGAAAAAGGTAATTAAACCAGAATAAAAATGGATCAGAAATGCCTGGGAATTTCAACCTTAACTAAGGTGATTAGGGTAAGCTCGACTGATTGGGAAGATGGCATTTGAGCAAAGACTTGAAGAAAGTAAAAAAGAGAGGGCTACAGATGTCTGCACCTGAAGTTGGAAAGTAAGATCATTTCAGGAGGAGGGAATAAACAATTAAAATGCTATAGAGATGTCCAAACTTCTGGCATCTCTGGGTCACCCTGGAAGAAGAGTTGTCTTGGGTCACACATTAAATACATAAACACTAGAACGAAAAAAAAGGCCTATGCGTAATTTACAATTTTGTGTTGGACCACATTCATAGCCATCCTGTGGGCTGCAGGTTGAACACCCCTGCTAAGCTTAAGTATGCCTGGTGTATTCTAAGGATAGCCAGGGGACCAGTGTTGCTAGAACACAGTGAGAAAGAGGAGAGTAGAAAAAAATTAGTTGAGAGGTAATAGTGGTATGTGTGGCAGAGAAGGTGGGCATGTCCATTCATGTAGTGCCTCTGAGGCCATTGGTTTTTACTCTGAATAAAACAGAAGGACATTGAAAGACATAAGTATAAAATGGTCTGATTAATAATTCAAGAGGATCATCACTCTGGTTCCTGAGTAGGGTGGCTTTTTTAAGAGGGAGGCCAGTTAGAGGCTATTGTAGTAAATCATGAAGAGAGTATGAACATACAGTGTAAAACGTGGCCTGAATCTGGGTGAGAGAAGTGGAAGGAATGAGAAGTGAATGGAATCTGGATGGGTTTTGAATGTAAGACCAGTTAGGATTTCCTGATGGAGTGGGTGTAAAGTGTGGAAGAAAAATGGAAATCAAGAATGACTCCAGGGTTTCCGTCCTGAGCAACTTGAGTGGTTTGTCTTTAACTTAGATGGGAGAAGCAATGTGTGAAATTAAGTTTTGGAGAGAAGTTCACATTTGAACATGTGTAATTTGAGATGTCTGTTAGACTGAAAAAGGAGATGTCAGGTAGGTGTTTGGATATGAACCTGATGTTCAGCAGAAAGGTGGAGTTGTCCAACCTGCATGAGGCCCAGGATGGCTGTGACTGCTGCCCAATACAAAATCGTAAATTTACTTAAAACCTTTTTTTTTTCGCTCATCAGTTTTTGTTAGTGTTTGTATATTTAATGTGTGGCCCAACACAACTCTTCTTCTTCCAGTGTGGCCCAGAGATGCCAAAAGGTTGGAAACACCTGGTAGAATGTAAACTTAAAATCAGGGATTCATTATTATACAAATAGTATTTAAACCATGAGACAAGCTGTGAGCACCAATGACATAGGTATAAATAATAATAATAAAAAAAGAAGATCAAGAACTGAATCATGAAGTAGTCTGAAATGGGAGTGGAGGGAAGAGGAAGAATCAACATAAGAGACTGAACAAGATCAGTCAGTGAGATGGGAAGAAGAAAAAAGAATATTGAGTCTTAGAAATCAAATGAAGAAAATCTTTCCAATAGGAAGAAGTGATCAGCTGTTTCAAGTGATGCTGATAGGTTATGTAAGATGACCCAAAATTGCCTTTAGATTTAGTATGGGGAGATCGTTGTGAACTTGACTGAAATGATTTTGGTGGACTAGTAGGGTTAAAGACTGGAATAAGAGAAAGAAATTATAGATAGAGAATATGGACAACTCCACCTAAACCTTTTTACTGTAAGGAGTTAGGGAATTATGAAGGGAAGAGGAAGAGGAACCAACTTTTCTCTGGAGTAGAAGAAATAACAGCATGTGTGTATGATGATTATAATAAACAAGTAGAGAAGAAAATCTTGATGATGTAGTAGAGACTGAGGAGAATTACTAAAGTTTTGTCTGTGGGTATGCAAGAAGAATGGTTATCTAGTGGAGATGATGGCTTCAGAAAGGAATAGGGATAATTCATCTGCACTGACAGGCAGGAATCAGAGAATATGGTTGCAGATGCTGGTAGATGGTAGAAATGATGGTGACGGTCTGTGGAAGTTATCTTTTGAGAGCTTTAATATTAGTGGTGGAGTAGGATCAGTACCATGAAGATGGCAGAGGAGGTGTGGAAGGTTTGAAGACAGAGGAAAACATGTGGAGTAGTCACCGGAGGAGGAAAGTCAATGGATTCAAGAAGCTGGGGAACATTAAGGATGCACTTTGATATGGCAGTCATGAACCTAAAGTGATACCAATCAGTGACATCGAGGGTTTTTTGCAGAGCCTTTCAGCAATAGGTAGAAAGTTGGATTCAGCCATGATTGTGATTTTATTGAGCATACACAGCAACATGAGAGAAAAACAAGAGTGTGCGGGGCAGGGGGTGTGTCATTTGGTGATTGCCCATGGAATTTAAGCCATGCAAAAAAAGCAGAGAAAACATCAAGGAGGGAAGAATTCCTGAGGCAGTGGCATTGATGGATGGGTAGTTCTGATGGGGTCAAAGGGTGGTTGGAGTTGTCTAAGAAGAGATGTTCTGGAAAGATAGGATGGAGTCAGAAAGCAAGATTTGTCAGTTGACATTCAATTTCTTGGTGTTCCTGATGTTATCTGGGTCAGACCTAGGAAGACAATGGTAACTCAGCAAGTGCTTGTTAAATCGCATCTAATTATATTTTTGCATCAAACCTTGAAGCGATGAACTAAAAACACTTTAAAAACATAAAAATACTTGTTTTTAGTACAAAGGTTTTAGATTCAAATTACCTTTTCTAAAATGAAAAAGGTAACTATCTACATACAAACATAATATAAAAGACTTCCTACAAATAGAAAATTTTGAACGACTTAGTGTTCTATTAAATGCATTCAAATTTATGTTTTTAGCTATAAATTTTTATATAAATAAGTACATTTGATAATAGTTATGGATAGTACACTTGGGAATGCTCATTTTCTGAATTCCAGAGGTATCAGCCCAAATGGTTTACCCTAGGATATGTTCTATACGCTGAAATAAAAAATAATGTTACATTTTGTATAAAAGGAAGAAATATATTTATGAGACTTTAATGTGATATTTTCATTGCAGTACCAATTTTCATAATTTTTTTCAATTTAGAGAAAGCAGGCAGTTATTTATATAAAATTGAATTAGATTTAGGAACAGAAAGAATGGAATTTAATGAAAAGAATATTATAAGCACTTTGCCTTGTTCATCTTCTCAACTACTTTGTAATGTAGTTTATTATTCCCTTTTAACTAATAAAGAAGCTGAGGATCAGGGGTTAGCCAGGATCTGAAACCAGGTCAACCTTAATCCAAACACTATCATATTTCACCTACACTAAGCTGTCTCCACCAAGTCAAGAATTAAAACTACTTTCAGGTATAAATTTTAGTTACTCAAGATTGGCAATGCATCATGTATCACAAGGGACAGTATAATTGCATTTGTTTCCTGCGTACTCTGCAGGTCAAACACAAATACCTCCAACATTCTGGAACTCTGAGTTTAAGGCACACTCAAAACTGGTCATGCTGCATTCTGCATGGGGCACTGCGAGCTACATTTGTTCTATAATCAGTTGGTCAAAGTTCAGATACTATGAATATTCTGGAACTTTGAGTGCAATGCTCAGGTAATAAAGTTCTTTATTTCTAAATTTAGCATATTGTCAACAAGTGTCATAGCCAAGTTCAGAATCTTTGTGTTCCTTTTATACATGAATTCAACAGATAGCTATTAGAAGGAATAATTAGAAAGGAAGGGTTACTCAAAATAGGCAGGGTGTCAGTATGAACTATAATGGATGGTCTGATAATAAAGGCAGTGATGAGAAAACTATAAAGTTACACCAGAATTCTTTCATTATACCAATCAATTCTGTAGAGAGGCAAGCAGCTAACATACTTTAAAAAATGTCAAAAACACAGCTTATAATGATCTCAAATCAACCTGGAAAAGTTAAATTATATTAATTGCATTCATGTAATGAAAATAATATGATATGAAACATTTTTGAATAATTTCCATTCAGAATGATTCGAATAAAATAAAAAACTTTGATGTTTAAAAGGATGGGTTATAATTTTATTTTGGAAAGTTATTTTGTGCATAAGCCCACATCCCCCAAAGATATTTGGTATATGGGAAAATACACTATTGAAGAGTAAGTACGGATTAGAAGGGAATTTCAGAGAGGCAATCTGTTGTATAGGAGGAAGCAAAAGCACCCAGTGATATGTTAGCAAATTTGGGAGAAATTGTACAGGTCAGTCATATCTTAAAGAGGGAGAGGGGAGAGAGAAAGAGCACAGATAGGCTGGACTGGATAGCACAGATAGGCTTTACCTTTGAACACTCTAATGAAGGGAGCCAATAACTCAGAAGGAACTGAAGCAAAAAGAGCTAAAGGTCATCTGCAAGATTCTGCATGTTTCAGTGGCATTATAAACAGACAAATGCAGGTAAAGTGATTAACTATTTGGGAGACTTACTCAACTGATTCTCCTTAGACCTATATCTAGAGAAAATTTAGAGAAATCATTATGAACTTGACCAACAAGTTCATTAACAGAGAAATAAATCTGACTTAGGCAAAATAAAATAAAATGATACTTGATTCCTTCTCTGCTTTGACGACAAACATTGAGTCACTATTATGTGAAATGAACTGTTTTATAACCTTATTTCATATTTGACTAATGCGTTTTTTTCCTTATCATTCAACCACTTTATTGAGCACTTACTATGCCTATGCTTTGATAGTGGCTATTGTGGCTCTAGAAACAGTGTAACTAATGTGTAGCAGTTCTCACCCTGCTTTCAAGGAGTTTATACTGAAGCTGGGAGGGAGTCTGGCCTAGTAGAGAGAGGGCTCACAAAACCACTTCAATTTTGTTCTCTTACAATTTTCTAGGATTGACAGGGACACGGAATACGGCTTAGTCACTCAGATCAGAAAAGCCTCTGCTGTAACTCTAGGGAAATTTATCAGTCTAGGTGACAGAGTTCAACACAGACTTCAGAAGGATGAGGGGTAGGAGCAATTTATTTCTTCCTTACATTTAAATACATTGCCTGATTGTAAACTCTGTCCCCCATGGAGTAAGTATTAGCGATGCATTACTTGTTAATTGTGTTTCCTGATGAAGACATTGGAAAGAATTCAAAGTCCTGGCACAAGGCTGAGAAGGTGGCAGTAGAACAGATTGGTCTATGTTGCCATCAGTCACAGAAATAGAGGGAGTCAATCCAAGGTTATTGTAACACTACAAACTTGGGCAGAAGTAGATTCTTGTAGAAAGGTAAAGTAGTCTTACAGTAAGGGAAGTGTTAGTGATTTTCAGATAAGTAACACATTAAGGGTGCTGGAAGTCTGGCATTTAATAGGATGAAATAATAACTCTAAATAAATAGTCGTGATTTGCCAAACACCACACAGCACATTTATTGCTAATTGAGAACAAATTGATGGTAACATTTTCTCCCCAGCCCACCAAAGGCATCCCAAAATAGACTTCCCTATGAATATATGTATCTGATGGTATATCTATGTCATATATCTATCTATACCTATATTGTATCATCTATCTATATCTATCTATTTATGAGGTCTGTCCAGAAAATGTCCAGCCATTGTTAATATAACAAAAACAGTTTGCACCACATTGATGTAATCTGGCAGCCAAGGAGAGTGGACTGGGATACATATGTGTGAACAATGATGACTTCACTGTTCTAGTCAGTGGGGTGGTAGATGCTGCTGAGTGAGCATGTGTACTGTGTGGTTGTCACATTCCAAATGACTGAGCAAGTAGAACAATGAAAATGTGTCAAATTTTGCATTAAGCTTGAACATTCCTCTGTGGAAACTGTTAGGATGATCCAGAAGGCCACAGCTATGGGCAAGTGGTGACTGGCAACTTCATCATGACAATGTGCCCACTCATGCATCACATCTTGTGTAGCATTTTTTGGTGAAACATCAAATCACCCAGATGACTCAGGCCTGCTACAGCGCAAATTTGGTGTCCTGTCACTTCTGGATTTTCCCAAACTAAAATGACCTTTGAAAGGGAAAAGATTTCAGACCATCATTGGGATTCAGGAAAATATGATGGGCTGATGGCAATTGGGAGAATTGTGTGAGGTCCCACGGGCCTACTTTGAAGGGGACTGAGGTGTCATTGTCCTATGTACAATGTTTCTTATATCTTGTATCTTCTTCAATAAATGTCTCTATTTTTCATATTACATGGCCTGGATACCCTCTGGACTGACTGATCTCATATATCTATCTCTACCTCTATCTGTCTCTATCTGTCTCCATCTCATCTATGTCTCTGTCTAGGTATATCTCTACGTATCTATCTATCTATCATCTATCACCAGGATCTCTATTCTTAAAATGTTCAACATTTTGAATATTTTTATCATTTAACTGGTTACTCCTATCCGTCTTCTCAAATGTATTGGAAAGAAACTTCCTCTCCTTATTTGAAAGTGAGGATATTGTTTGTGTTTAGTATTTTGCATTTGGGGAAGGGAGGATTTAATTGTCAAGCTGGAAAAACACATAATAATGTCTTCAACTCTGATCGTCTTTCATTACAGCAAACAATAGTAATTTTGCCCACTATGATGTTTTTAAAATCTATTCTTGTGCAGAAATAAGTTTTAGAGGATGAGAGAAAAATCAGTTAATTGCTACAGAATTAGGAAAGGCTTTCACATTAATTCATTTTCATTAAAGTCCTTTAATTATAGTGTCATAGTCTCTCCAAACTATGACAAATCAACAATCATACTTAAAACTAAATCACTGTCTAATTTAAACCTTATCACTCATTATCTTGCTTTATCATATAAAACAATTTACTCCTTTATGACCATGAATCAGCTCTATAAACAGGCACAGACTGACTATTCAGAGACCACACTATATAAAATGCAGTCATCTCAGATGGACTGGATTTTTATTTTACTATTTAATTAAGACATGAGAACTAAAGGATAATAGGTCCACTGGTATGGAAAGTTGACACATTCCCCCATGGATTACTTCATGTAACTTGGGGAACAGAGAGACTTTAGAGAGGAAGGGTAATTTACATGTAGCATATATATATATATATAAATAACATTTCAGGAAATTGAAATTTTAAAAAAAGATAAAGGTTAATGTACTTATTGTTAAAATAGAAGAATAAAATCTTTATGAAAGAGTAGAACCTTTATTGAATACAACAGATTGAAATCTCATTTTCCAGTTCATTTCTTTTCAGTTCATTAGGTGTGTTCAGTGTTCCAAGTAGGTAAATATTCCAAGCATTGAGTGCTTTCAATGTTCCAAGTATGCAAAAATTCTTAAGAAATAGCGTTTGTCCTTAAAAAACTTATAATGGAGAATAAAATATATAATTAATAGATTCTTAGCCCATACCCAATAATTAGGGAATGTGTATTTATATTACAAGAAACACAAAGTGTATTTTAAAAATTGACCATATACTTGGCCTCAATGTGAAAGTCAATAAGTAATGAGAATTAGTACCATCTACACCATGTAGACTGCAACACATTTCAAAAAAATTTGATGGCAACAAAATCTATAAATATCTTGGAATACTAAAATAAATAACTGAATAAACCATTAGAAGTAGAAGAGACATTATAAAATAGCTACAGGAGGAAGTAATAAAGTATAAATTAAAAACTGGAAAATAAACCAACAACCAACCAACAGAATAATAAACCAAAAGAGTATTATTTAAACAACTAGTAGAGTGGAAAAACTTCTGCAGGATGGATAATAAAAAAAATAAAAGATAGATGCCATAACTAAACTATATTAGGAACACAAATGACAAATATGTCATGACTACAAATATGGTAGAGATTTATGAAACACATAAGAGAAGCCTAAGGACAATGCTTGACATTGAAATTGACTGCTTGTCTTATGCACTAGACGACTTCCCAGAAAATTGTAGCTTATGGAAAAGATACTCAAGAAGATATATATTTATAATAATGGGAAAGAAAAATAAATTGTCTTATTCAGTTGATATGATTTTATACAGGAAAATTCCAAAGAATCTTCTGGTTATATATTAGAACTTATAGTTAGCACTGTGGCTGAATGTAAGATAAAGATATCAAAATGAGTAATGTTTCTACATAGCATAAACTAAATTTAGATAAAGTACTTTTTTTTTAAAGATTTTATTTATTTATTTTTAGAGAGAGGAGAAGGGATGGGAGAAAGAGCAATGTATGGTTGCCTCTCACATGGCCCTCACTGGGGACCTGGCCTGCAACCCAGGCATGTGCCCCGACTGGGAATCGAACTGGGACCCTCTGGTTCCCAGCCCGCGCTCAATCCACTGAGCCACACCAGCCGGGCCTTAGATAAAGTACTTTTTAAACAATAATATAATCTATAACTAGCAACTCAGAGATAACTCTAAGTTATATAACTTAGAGATAACTCTAATAAAATATATGTAAGACTTTCTTAAAGGATATCAAAAACTTTATCGAAAGACACAAAATAAGACCTAAAAAAAGGTAAATAGAGAGCATTTGAGATCTTGCTTCCTGGCATATGTCATCAATTGGCTTAAATAAACTCACGGAAATTGCCTAAAAAATGATAGATAAATGAATCAATAAATCTAAATGCCATGTTCATGGATAATAATATTCTCACAAAGATATCAATTCTTGCCCGGCTGGTGTAGCTCAGTGGATTGAGCGCGGGCTGGGAACCAGAGGGTCCTGGTTCGATTCCCATTCGGGGCACATGCCTGGGTTGCGGGCCAGGTCCCCAATGGGGGCCATGTAAGAAGCAACCATACATTGCTCTTTCTCCCTCCCTTCTCCTCTCTCTGAAAATAAATAAATTAATTAAAAAAAAAAGATATCAATTCTTCCCAAATTAATATTTAAATTTAAGCCAATTAAAGAATCCAACAGATTGTGAGCCACAACAAGTTAAACCCAAAATTCATATGAAAGAATTGAATACCAAGAACTGCAAGACACATTTGAAGAGAAAAAAAAGAACTTGTATTATCAGATATCAAAACAATGTTACGTTTTAGAGAGTAGAACAATGTACTATTGGTACAGGAACAGGCCAATAAGCCAATGGTGCAGAAGGAGTTTGGAAAAATATTTTTATATGTAAATGAGGTAGCATTATAAATTCGAGGGGAGACAATAGGCTATTTGGTAAATGTTGCTGAAACAATCATCTATTCATAGAGAATTTTGGTCCTACAGAGTAAAAAAATAATTTTCAAGTGAATTAAAGACCTAAATTTAGAAAGAAAAACTAACAGGTTTGGTAGAAAATAGACAGTATTTTTATGACATTATAGTAGGAAAAGTTCTTGAATAAGTTATGAAAATACAGACTATAAAGAAAAGAGCGATACATTTAGTACATTAAAATGGCAACTTCTCCATGGCAAATGGCATCTCAAGCAAAGTGAGAAGACAAGTCACAGATTGGGAGAGGATATCTGTAACCCATTTAACCAAGTGACTAGTGTCATCATGCATAACAAACTATCTCCAGTGAAAATGGACCAAAAAAGAATTTTGTAGAGCAAGACACTCTACACTTGCCAATAAGAAGAAATGAAAAAAAATGTCAACTCCTCTAGTGATTAGGGAAATATAAATTTAAATATCTAGCTGCTCTTCATCTAATTGGCCAAAATTTAAAATATCTAATAACCTCAAGTGTTGGTAGAGATATGAAGCAGTGGGCACTTGGTATTTTGCTTGTATAACTGGATCCACATTGAACAGCAAGGACAAATTTCAGAACATAATATGGAATAAAAAACCTGTGGAACAATGTACACAATGTATTAGTACTTCATTGAAATTTTAAATTCACTAACTCTGAGAGGGAGGAAATGGGAAGTGTTGAGAATGAGAATTTACAAGTTTCTGTAGTTTTATTTATTAAAAAAAAACTAGAGCATGATATCTTTAATAAATGTTAACACTTTAATCTCATGCTGGGCATATTAGTCTCATTTTCTTTATACTTAAAATATTTAATAGATTAAAATTAAGACTACATAAATATTTGAATATGACTAAGTGTTAACTATTTTTAATACTAAAACAGTTTTGAATGATGAGTAAGATTGAACCAGGTAGAATAGGTATGAAAGATGGTTTAGGCAGAGAAGATAATATAGGGTCATAGAGATGGTAAAATAGCATTGAATATTTGACTATCTAGACCATGAAGTCAAAAAGTGCAAATCATCTTTGGTAAGATGGGCAGATGGAATGGAGGTGTAGGTGGGGGTCAATTGTGGGGACTTTTAATGCTATGTTACAGAGCCTACACTCGATCCTAGATCAACTGAGGTATCTGAAGTAAATGTAACCTAATAATATTTGTAATTCAAAAAGATTGCTAAAGTTACTTTGAGGAGGATAGGCTTGGGAATGGCGGTGGCAATAGTGGACATGGGGAGACCACTTGGGAGGCTATTTAAGGAGTCTAGGAGAAAGAAAGAGACTAAATTAAGATTGTATGGCAATGGAGAGAAGAAAACAGATGACACATATTTAGAAGGTGTATTTGGCAGGATTTGGTAACCAAACGCATATGATAGTCAGAGGAAAGAATGGATTTTTGCATTGAATGCTTATGTGGAAATAGTAACATTAACAGAGAACCAGATAATGAAGAAAAAGCAGTGAGGTGGAATATGAGTTTGGTGGAAGAACTGGAAATGAAAAGTAAAGATTGGAGGCCACACGGACAACCAAGATCAGGTTTGAACTCAGCCTCCAAGGGCATCAGTTCATCATAAGGAATCATTCATCAACTTTAAGTACATTTCAGGCAAGTGTTTACCAGATGGAGTAGTACTTCAATGAGTATCTATTTAAAAGTACCCATTCTATTTTCTGTCTCTAAATACCAATACTGACATTGGTATTCTCTCATGATATTCTCTTGTGTCTTGATTCTTTTCTCCAGGGCTTTCCAACCTTGTTAACTGTTAACTGCCCTTATTTTCTGTTATCTGTCCCTTCTTCACCTGACAGATTCCCAAAGGATGTTTTAAGCTCCTTAAGTAATTGTCAAGGTCTCTGCTGCAGAATTCAGTGACATATTTTTTAGGTATGATTTCTGAAGGGGTGATGTGTTGAAATATCTTACTGTTTGTGTAACTTCTAGCAATGGCTCATATACCATCATGCTTACCTAAGCTTCTGTAGTATACTAACCTGCAAAGTGGCTTGCCTTGTCTTGCATGTCTTTTTGCATAAATATTTCCAGAATATAGATACAATGAACATAATTAAAAGTCCCTAAATAATACAAAACTTTTAAGGATGCTCACAGACTTACATTCTCAAAAATCTCATATTTATCAGGAGTTTTGTGTTTATATTTGATGATGATTTTTTTCTGATCCTCTTTAAGATGGATTGTTGCTTATTTGGACTCTACAGCCAAACCTTCCTGAAGGCCAAGGGATGTGGTATATTAGCCATACTGTATTTCACAAAAATTAGAATTTGAAAATAGCTTTTCATGTGTAAATATATTTGAATAAATGAACAGTATTAATTGTTAATAAAGTACAGAAATGCCAATCCACATAAATATGTGGCCTAAAAATCTTATCTTCAAATAATAAAGGTAGACTTCATGTCATCTTTCAATGGGCCTAAACTTAGTTGCTGTTCTGTAAGTCTGCATATAGTCCTTTCAAAATTGTTTTTCTGAAAACCCTCTAGGTGGTTAGTCATGTTGTTGTAGAAGAATGCACGTGTGTGTTCCCTGTTTGTATTCACATTGTTTCCTTCAAACGAATGCTCTCCTTTATTCAGATGTGACTATGCTTCACGGAAATCCTGAGGCTACATCTTTTATTTGAACTCTTCTCTCATAATAAAGCAGTCTTAATGAGTCATTCTATTATCTAAGAATTTGCAATTGTAATTTGTGCTATATAATTAAACACTTCATTTTATAATGTTTTATGATATTCACTGATTACTTACAGATGTTAGTCTTATCTCTGCTGTGACACTGTACTTCTCTATGACTCTCCTAGACTTACTGAAGGAATCTTACTGGCAATTCACACTAGTACATTTCAACAAGTGTTTCATGTTCATCCAGAAGAACCATTCATGAATGAATTCATTCAGTAACTATTTGTTGAGCTCCTACAATGTGCCACACACTGGGGTAGGCAATACAGGTACACAACAGCAAGAAAAACAACAAAATTGAGACATCACTGAATTTTAATTCTAGTAAGAGGAGCCCAGACAATACAAAATTGATTTAAATATATAGTGTGTCGGTTTCTCATAAATGTTATTAAGAAAATAAAACCAGGAAGGGAAATAGGGTCTGCTTCTAGTGAATAATAACAGCAAGATCTTAATTTTAACAGGCTGGTCCAGGAGTTCTTAGAAATGTCATATTTAAAGTAATCAAGAGATTTTCCTGCTTGTCCTTAATAAAACAGATTAAATTAACCTCCCTATTTACTTAAATGTCTAGCCAATCTTAACTAACTTCTGTTTTTTTAGGGCACATGATTATTTTTTCCTTTTTTCTTTTCTTTTTTAACAGCTTTATTGAGGTATAATTGACGTACAAAGAGCCACACATATTTAATGTGTGCAATTTGATGAGTTTAGACATTTGCAAACGCCAGTGGTAGCATCACTACGATCAAGTTAATAGACATAACCAACAACTCCCGGAGTTTCCTGGTGTCCCCTTGTCGGTTCTTTGTTTCTCTCTTTTGTTTTTTTACTTTGTGTGTGTGTTAAGAACACTTAACATAAGTTACCTTCCTAACAAATTTTGAAGTTCATGAGACCGTCTTGTTAATTATAGGCACTATATTTAATATCAAAGCATGTTCAACTCAATTATAATGTTTTGAAGAAAGGATCTATGTTTTCTATGTTTATATAAAATACCCTTAGCCCTCTACCAAACTTTCTGAAAACAAGGAAATTAAACAGTGTAAAAGCAGTAAAATATTCTTAAAAAGATTAAATAACACATTTGAATGCAGAGGAAAATCAGGCACACCAGTAGAAGAAAGGGAGGGAGGTTTTCTATCTGAGACTTACAATATTTAATTTTCCAATAAAATTAACTTAGAGTTATAACAAAATTTAAAAAGTACTATATTATTTTCTAAGAGAAAACATTAAAGCATATTTTCACTAAAACTTAGACACAAGATGAAATCTTACCATTTTTACTGATGTCGAGTTCTTTAAGATTAACTAAACTAGCAATAGTGGTTGGCAGGTTTGAAAGGTCATTGTCAGGAATGCTTAGTTTTCGTAGAGCTTGACAGTTGAACAATTGCTGTAAAAAAATAATGATTAATTAGATATGAATTTGGTTAAATCCATTTATACATAAACTCTAACAAAATTCAATTCACCGTAATAGATGTGGTGGTGAAAGGGCCAATCACAAATGCTCACCTTCCTCCCTCCAACTCTTGATCGTTTTCAGAACATTTTCCACCCCATGTCAGTGCTCGTCATTCTCTGCTCCCAGATTCAGCACCCAAGGTATTCTGCTTTTTCTCCTTCTGTTTACCATTGATATTAAATTGGCCACTGTTCCTATGGAGTTTCTTTTTTGAATTAATTTCTTGAGTTGTCCCTTTCTTTCTATTCCCACAGCTACTGGGCTTACCTCAATTCCCTTTTCCTGCCACTATGTTAGATTTCAGAAAGCAGTATATGCTTTGATTTAACTGTGGCGCACAGTTGTTTATATAACATGTAGGAATTGATATGCATTTGAGTACATGAGCTCACATTTCTTTTGTGTCTCCCTACACGGCTCATAAATATCTAGTAAATGAAACATTTAATCTCTGATGTTTGGTGAAAAAAATCACTAATAATTCATTAACATCTGCCTTCAGTCCATACACAGTACTTGGTGTGGAAATGTTGAGTATTAAACCAATGATTCTCAAATCCTTCATGCTTATAATTTCTGGTGGGTGCAGATGCTTGTTTAAAATGTGAATTCTTGAGCTCTCCCCAAAGTCACACTGACAGAATGGGTCTGGGGTAGAGGTCTAATCTGTATTTGTAATGACCACTCTAGTGATGTAGGTGTTCACAGTACCGTATTCTGGGGAACAAGGTTTTTTAGCTATGTCCATCACATCTTGACCACTCAGGATATGAACAGCTGGGACAGAATTTTTATTCATTTCTGGAAGAATTATCTTAATGAGATCCTTTCTGTTTGACATTTCTAATTTTGTTATGCTAAATTTTCACAGATGAATTCTCTGGTATCCACGACTATGCAATTGGCCCAGAGTACATCTAACTACCACTTGTTCTTGTGTGTAATTCATTATTTATAGGCAGAAACAATGTAATATATAGTTGTTGTTTCTTAACTCATTAGTTTTTTTAAAAAGTAGATTGTAGTAGTTGCCACTTAAGATTAAATATATAGTTTCTTGCTTTTGGTTAATTATTTGTGGCTCCTTGCTAGAATTTCAACATGCTATATAGAATGTTGTTACCATTTTAAATACATGTTAAAAAATGGAAATTTAATAGATAGTATCTATTCACTGCCAATCTTCCCTTAAATATAGAAAAAATAAATGTCTACACTCATCGTAAAAGTTAACTAAATTTTCGTCCAGTCTATACCATCCTGTAAGGATCATTACATCTACATACAATGTAACCATATAAATTCATAGATTAAAAAGATACACTCAATTGTCTCATGACTGCTCTTGGTAAGGTATAAAGAATACTTCAGTCTTATTACCATAACCACATTAGGCTGAATGTAGGCAAATAAATTTCGAAACAGAGGATTTTTATTTTTAATTCAGATCTCATCTCAACTAAATTACCAGTTTCTCTCAGGAATTAAAAGATATCCCTGTATTCTTCTCCAAATTTAAATAAAACCATATTAAGAATAAAAGATGTGGAAACTCATGAACACCCTATTACATAGAACGTATAAGACCTCTCTGGTACAGAGGCTAACAGCATGGCATTTGAAATCAGATTGATGTGGGTTCAATCCCTACTCATCAAATCACTGGCTGTACGGTCTTGAGTGAATTGCTTAATGTATCTGAACCCTATTAATTTCCTCATCAGTAAAATGGGAACACTAACATTACCTAACCTGAAGGGTTATTAAGAATATTAAATGAGTTATTGCATCTCATCAATTTAAAGTTCTGCATTTTTTTACATATTAACATCTTTGATATTTGGGATGCATCTTACAACTTCTAACCTCGAGATGCATCTAACCCTAAGAGTAGGTTAGAATTTTTAAAGAGTGTTTATTAGTATAACAACAATAATGGTGTGAATTGTAATCAATGGTCTTGATTTGATGAAATGGATTACTTATAAAAATGTAAAACTGTGATTGGCACATAGTAAGAGTTGATAACTGTTAGCCATTATTAATATTTATATACACAGATACAGAGGCACATGTATATAATTAATTTATTTCTTACTTCTCTAAATGATGAATCTTTGAAGGTACAAATCATATCTAATTCATCTTTGTAGCAACCTTTGTGTTTCACCTTTGTGTATACCAAAGTAACTAGTGAGTGTATTACTGTATATAGTATATACTTAAAAATATATTTTAATAAGTACTTAGATAAGTAGAGGGAAAATGGGTAGAGTGCCAAGTTCCAGCTGAAAGTGGGACTTTATTGAATTGGGAGTTTCAGAGAGGTAAACAGTCTAAGTGAGATCTAATTTCATAAAAAAGTGAATTTTTTGATATGAGCCATGATGTCTGTAAGTTGAAAGAAATTAAAAAGACATTTTAATGATTCCTTTAAGATTCAAGATTTGAATGAAAATGAAATCATGGATGATTATGAAATAGCTGTAATTCTTCAATATAGTATAAAATAGCAAATATAATTAATAGCTAACTAGAATAAGACTGTTAATGGTTACAGTTATCTTGCCTTTGATTTGCTAATAACGTTTTGCATTTCAAAAACAATGAAATTGTTTTGAGTCTTAAAATATTTTTGTATGGAAGTTTTTTCTTGGGGTAATGAAAGCAATTTAACTCTGACATAAATTGGTTTGTGAGGAGTATGCAATTTAAATACTGACTCAAAAAAAGTAATGGTTAGATGTTTTCTAAGAGAGCTGACATAAAGAGAAAGGCCTGAAGTTTGGAAGCAAAAACATATTTGGAGCCAAAAATATATAGTCTAAAAATCTATTTTTGATATTTTAAAAATGCAATAAAATTTATCTATTGGAAAAAATAAAATGAGTTGACATTCATTCATGGAAAAGCATTAATTGACACCTTCTACAAGCTAGACTATATGCCAAGTACAAGCAACACAAAGTGAACAAGACATAGCAACTAAGCTCAGATTCTTACAAGTTAATATTTAGACAATAAATTAAATAAAGTGAAAAATCTAGGCCAAGGTAAATATCAGATATGGTAAAAACACACATGTAGCATGTCTGTACCAGATTATGTTCATGATGGTAGTATGGCTGACTCATGAAAGTATTCCTGGAAGAGGTGATGAAAAATGAATCACTCAGGAGCCACCACAAGTGAGCAGATGAAGACAAAACAGGGATAATAGTGCACTTTTCTTGTAGCATGTAAAGATACTCTCGATTCAGTATATGTGTAAATCAGACTAGTTTCAGAGATTTGCTTGATAGTATGAGGACACTTGGATCTTGGATCTTAGAATCTACAGCATCTACATGCATTTAAAATTATGGAATCCCAATTATATGCTATTGTCTATATTGAAGATAAGAATATGAAAGATATTGCCAATTTCTGTTTTCAGCAGTATGGTGGACTAAATAGGCAGAGCAAAGCCTTCCAGTGCAACAAAACCACACACACACTCAACTTTAGTGGATAACTGAGCTCTGGCTGTAAAGTACAGAAATTTCTAAAATACCAGAATAACAAGATAGTAACACATCATGTTAAGTAGGTGTATATTTAACTTTTGCTTTGCTGGTATCTTTTGGTACCTGATAGATGAGTGGGAAAAAAATAGATGTTTTTTTTTCCTCCCCAAGGGGAAGGATAGAAGACTTCCTGGGGTCTGCATAGAGTGGGATACTGGTTTAGAGCCCACCCCATTAGGAGATGGGGTCTGTGTGGAAAACTGAGCTTTACAAAAGGAGTCAGTGGGGAATGCATGCCTTTGCAGAGAGATCTGAGTTACAAGAAGGAACTGCGATAAAATTTAAAAATTAAAAAAATGAAACTGGTTAAATCTAAATGAATATCAACTATATAAAACAATAATAAAATGTCTAGTGGTAAGGTTAAAAAATCAATGTAAGTCAAAACAGTATAAATGACATAAAAATAGACATAAATCAATGGAACAGAATTGAGAGTCCAAAAATAAACCCACTAATTTACTGTCAAAAAACATTTAACAAGGAACCAAAAACATGTAATGGGGGCAAGGACAGACTCTTCAATACATGGTGTTGCAAGAACTGAATAACTACATAAAGAAGAATAAAATAGGACCTTATCTTTTTTAAAATTTTAATTACTTTATTATTGTTCAATTATAGTTGTCTGCATCCTCTCCCCTCCCCTCCCCCTCACCCCTCCAAACCCATCTCCCTCCCATTCTTCCAGCCTCCCCCACAGTTCTGTCCATGTGTCCTTTTGACATTTGACAAAATATCAAATAGAGGGGCTCATTGACATTGGCCTTGGCAAAGATTACTTAGATATAACACCCATACCACAGAAATAAATGCAAAAGTAAGCAAGTGGCGCTACATAAAACTAAAAAGTTTATGCACAGCAAAAGAAACAATCAACAGAATGAAAATGCAACCTAAGGGGTAGGGACAAAATATTTGCACACTACATGATAAGGGGTTAATATTTGAAAGAACTCATGCAACTCAACAGTAAAAACAAAAATAAACAAACTGAATGAAAAAGGGACAAAGGACTTGAATAGAAACTTTTCCAAAGAAGACATACAAATGACCAACAGGTACATGAAAAGATGCTCAACATCACTAATCATCTGGGAAATGCAAATAAAAACCACAATGTAATTATCCTCTCAAACCTGTTAAAATGGTTATTATAAAAAAGACCCCCTAAAAAAAGCATTGACAAAGATTTGGAGAAAAGGGAACCTCGTGCACTGTTGGTGGAAATGTAAATTGGTACAGCCATTATGGAAAATAGCATGGAGTTTCTTCAAAAAATTACAAATAGAACTAATATATCACCTAGCAATTCCACTTGTCGGAGTAAAATGGAAAGTCTCTCTCAAAGAGACATCTGCACCCCCATGTTCACTGCAGCATTAGTCCCAATAGCCATGATATGAAAACAACCTGAGTGTCCAAGAACAGATGAATGGATAGAGGAGGTATAATGTGTATATAAAATGGGATATTGTTTAGCCATAAAAAGGAGGCAATTGGCTTTTTATGACAATGTGATGGGCCTTGAGGCATGGTACTAAGTGCAATATATCAGACAGTGAAAGGCAAATATCATATGATTTTACTTGTATGTTAATACAAAAAAGACACTTACACAAGTAGACAGTAGAACATTGATTTTCAGGGGTTGTGGTAAGGGGAAAGTTGGAAGATGTCGGTTAAAGGGTACACATTCTCAGCTGTAAATAAATAAGATCTGGGTTCTAACGATGAGTATAATTATCAATACTGTATTATTTCTGGAAACTTTTTAAGAAAGTAGATCTTAAAAGTTATTAACACACGCAAATCATAATTATGTGAAAGGATGGAGATGTAGTGTCTTATAGATGCCCTATGACCATTTGTGGTAGTTATTGTGCAATATATATGTATATTTAATTATCAGACTGTACGTCTTAAACTTACATGTCATATGTCAATAATATCTAACTAAATCTGGGGAAATTAATGTAGAACTAAAATTATGAACAACAAAGCCATATGTCAGAAAAAAATAATCAGATTAAAAACATTTTCAGATTCTTTTTACATTGTTTGGGAGGAATGTAAAGAAATTTATTAATTTAAAATTGAATGTGCTTGTTAAAATTTCTAGGGTAACAACAGAAGCAATAGCTATACGGTGTATAGTTTTTTAGTGGATAGAGGCAAAATAAGTGAAGTAAGATAAAAAGAAAAAACCTTTAGTAAATATAATTAAAAAACAAGTAAATAGAGGAAGCAAAGCAGATAAAAATGAAGAATATAATGGAATAAATTAATGCAAACATACCAATAGCTGCCATCAATAAATATGAATTAATCTCTCCAATTAAAAAACAAAGACTATCACAGTGGATTAAATTTAAAAGTAATTAAATTATATCCTATTACCAGTGGTCCCCCAAAATTTGAGGAAAAAAAATGATAAAACTCACAAAATTAACCAAAAATTCTATGCAGCAATACTGACTTAAAACAAAATGCATTATGAGAGAGAGAGTGGCTATATGTTAATAAGCACTTTAGCTCATCAAGAATACATAACTATAAATGTGTATGACTTAGAATCATAACTTAAAACTTTTGAAGAAAAATTTGGCCTATCTATAAGTAGATATTACAAATCTGCTGTCAAAACAGGGTATTTTAAGATATAGCTCCGCCAAATTGATTAAAAACAGACAAAGTAAAAGAAAAGCTACAGAAAAATTGATGGCCAAAAGTTTGTCCTAATGGACATATATAGAACACTGAATCACCCTCTATGAGTATTTTTTAAAATACATATGAAAAAATAGCAATGAACCATGTACTAGACTTAAAATCTCAACAAACTTCAAAAACTTACTAATAAAATGATCAAATTCTTGGACTATAAGGCTATTAAATTATTAAAAAATCACATTGGAAATTAAAATATATAAACCATGTGATAAAATATTACATTAAAATGGCAGCATATAGCTAGAGTAATTGGGAATAAATTCTAGCTTGAAATGCTTACATTAGAAATGATAAAGGTATAAAGGTGAATGCATTAACGTACAACCAAAAGAAGGACAACAACAAATTTAAAAACAAAAATTAATCAGAACTGCCAGAAAATCGAACTGTGTGGTAGTCCGACAGCCAAGGAGTTAAAAAAGAAACATTCATCCAGACTCGCAGGAGGGACAGACATGGGCAGCCAGGTGGAGAGGATGTGTTGTAAGGCTGTGGCTGGAGGATAGGGTGGGTGAGGTGATAGCTCGAGGACTGGATCAGGCAAGACGGCGCTGGCAGACTGGTGGTCCCACACTTGCGTGTGGATAAACCGGGAGGAACAACTGGGGAGTGAGACAGACCATGCAATCCAGGGTTCTAGCATGGAAAAATAAAGTCTCAAAACCTCTGGCTGTAAAAACCTGTGTGGGTTGAAGAAGCAGTGGGAGAAACACCCAGCCTCACAGGAGAGTTTGTTGGAGAGACCCACATGGTCCTAGAATGTACATAAACCCGCCCATCTGAGAATCAGCACCAAAAGGGCCCAATTTGATTGTGGGTAGCAGGGGAAGTGACTGAAATCTGGTTGAGAGCTAATCAGGCAGCATTGTTCCCTCTTGGACCCCTCCCCCACATACAATGCCAAAGCACAGTGATGTGGATTGTTCTGCCCTGGTGAACACCTAAGGCTCCACCATTTACAATGTAACAGATGTACTGAGACAAAAAAATATATGGCCCAAATGAAAGAACAGATCAAAGCTCCAAAAATACAACTAAGTGATGAAGAGATAGCAAACCTATCAAATGCACAGTTCAAAACACTGGCAATCAGGATGCTTACAGAAATGGTTGAGTATGGTCACAAAATAGAGGAAAAAGTGAAGGCTATGAAAAGTGAAATAGTGAAAAATGTACAGGGAACCAACAGTGATGGGAAGGAAACTGGGGCTCAAGTCAATGAGTTGGAGCAGAAGGAAGAAATAAACATTCAACTGGAACAGAATGAAGAAACAAGGATTCAAAAAAATGAGGAGAGGCTTAGGAACCTCTGGGACTACTTTAAAAGTTCCAACATCCAAGTCTTATGGGCGCCAGAAGGAGAAGAGGAAGAGCAAGAAATTGAAAACCTATTTGAACAAATAACGAAGGAGAACTTCTCCAATCTGGCAAAGGAAATAGACTTCCAGGAATTCCATGAAGCTCAGAGAGTCCCAAAGAAGTTGGACCCAAGGAAGCACACACCAAGATTACATTATATCATGTATGACGAGATTACACACATCATAATTACATTAGCCAAGATTAAAGATAAGGAGAGAATCTTAAAAGCAGCAAGAGAAAAGTAGAGAGTTACCTACAAATGAGTTCCCATTAGACTATCAGCTGATTTCTCTAAAGAAACCTTGCAGGCAAGAGGGGCCAGAAAGAAGTATTCCAAGTCATGAAAGGCAAGGACCTACATCCAAGATGACTCTAACCAGCAAAGCTATCATTTAGAGTGGAAGGGAAGATAAAGTGCTTCCCGAAGAAGGTCAAGTTTAAGGAGTTCAACATCACCCAGCCCTTATTATATGAAATGTTAAAGGGACTTATCTAAGAAAAAGAAGTCAATCAAAAATACTAAAAGAAAATGATAACAAGCTCACAACTATCAAAAACTGAACCTAAAACAAAAACAGAAACGAAAATGAACTAAGCAAACAACTACAATAGGAACAGAATCACAGAAATGGAGATCTCATGGAGGTTTATCAGTGGGGAAGGGGAGAGAGGAGAATGGGGGAAAAGGTGCAGGGAATAAGAAGCATAAATGCTACATATAAAGTAGACAGGGGAGATTAAGAATAGTGTAGGAAATAGAGGAGCCAAAGAGCCTATATATACTACCCATGGACATGAACCAAAGGGGGCACTGCTCGTGGGAGGGAGGGTGCAAGGCAAAAGGGAATAAAGGGAGGAAAAAAGAAAAGTAGAAGAAAAAATAGAAAAAGAAAAAAAATGAATGCATTAAACATGTATCTTAAGAAGACAGAAGAAATGTAACAAAATGTAAAAGGAAGAAATAATAAAGATAGTCCCTTACAATAGTATATGAAGTAGAAAGAACAGAGATCTGAAACAAGCCCCACACTGGAAGCTCTTCAAGCAGAGGAACCATGTCTTTTGTAGGTCACTGCATGCATCTTATGATTGCTTTTGTTTTTTCAAAATTTTTATGGTGAAATATACAAATAACAAGAGTATATATAATATATCTATTCTTCTCATGTGTAATAATAAAACAAAGAGCCATGCTTCTTCACCCAGTTTAAGAAAGCTACTTTGTCTTTTCCAATCATGTACCTTTACTTTGTCCTACCCGGCCCATTGAGAGGCAACTGATGTCTGGAGTTAATAAAATTCCCTCATTTATTTATGTTTACCACAGGTCTAGTAATCCTAAAAACATATATTTAGATTCGTCTGTTTGTCTATATGTAAATGAAATGGTACTGTTTGCTTTCTTTTGCAAGTTGACCTCATTTAATGTTGTTGTTAACATTATTCCATGTTGCCATATATGCATAAAATCTATTCATTTTTACCACTTTATACTTCATATAGCACATTTTTCTTATATTTCCTAATGTTCACAGACTTTGGGGTTGATTTCAATTTTTTCTAATATGAACAATGCTGCTACAAATATTATTACATACATCTGCTAGTGCACACACACAAAAGTTTCTTTGAAGAGATAGGCATATGTTCAGATTTATGGGATAGTAAAATTGTTTTCCAGTGTGGCTATAACCATTTAAATTCCTGTCAAAAGAGATTAGAAAAATTAAATCTTTTCAGACTATTTAATTTTTTTCAATTTGTGGTATGTAAAACAGTAACATCTTTTAACAAAATATCTAAAAAACTGAACATCTTTCTTGTTTTATTCATTTGAAAGACTTTTTCATGTATTTTGGATACTAATTCCTTTACAGTTGTCCCAATATATGGCTCAACATTCCATTCTTTTTATGCTATCTTTCAATAAAATGACATTTGCAGTAGTCAAATTTATCTCTTAGTTTTAATATGCGTGGATGGTCTCCATTTTTTTTTTACCTCCTGAAAGTTTTAATGCTTTGATTTTACTCATTTAGAACTTATTTTTGAGAATGGTATGAAGTGAGAATCCATTCTTTTCATTCTATAGAAGACCAGCTGTTCTAGCACCATTTAAAAGCAGCCCATTGTCTCCCCACCGATTTTCAAGGTGAGTTCTGTTGTGCATCTGATTGCCACATAAGTATGGGTCAGTCTCTGGACTTTCTATTTCTAGTGGCCTGGCCTCTTGTCCATCTCTCATTCCAGCTGAGTCATTTGAACTCTATCACTGTGGAATGTGCTTCAGCTAGAGAAAGATAAATGGGAAAGATAAATGAGAGAATGCTGGAGAAGGAAGAAAGAGCTCAGTCAGGTTTTCAGAGAGGGGTCGCGCTGTGAGCAGAAGGTGGGTGGGAGGTAGGGGTTGATTGGGAAGAGCCAGTCAGTCCAGGAAAAGACTCAGAGGAATATCAGAAATGGCAAAAAAATTAAAAGTGGCTCTATTCTAAACTTTGTGGAAGGGACTATAAAATGAAGGTTTTAGCCTGAATATGAAAAGAGTCTGGGTTTCATCCTGCAGGAAGCATTCAGATGATGATTTTTATTCATTTTTGAGTCAGATTTATGGATGCTGTCTCTGGAAAAACACACACATGCACATACATGCACACACGTCCATATAAATTTGCATCCAATTTCAAGGAAATTGCAAATAACCAGAAGCCCATGTATGGTTATGTAAGCTAGGTTAAGGACTTCTATGATAGGTCATGAAATGTCACTTCTAAAAAAGCAAATGTGATCAGGTTTATCTCCTGCTTATACTTTTTCAATAGGTCTCTGCTCTCTTCAAGACAAAATTCAAATTTCTTAACCTGGTTTTCAATTCCCTTCACCTCTCCAGTTTCTCATCTTGTCATTCTCTGTGTCTTCCTCATTTCCTCCCCTCTACTTTCCAGCATTACCATATCTCCAGCCACACTCAGCGCCTGCCAGTTTCTGCACACACCAAGCTCTGCTCTGCCTTTGTAAAGGCCAGGTTTCTAGCTTAAGTTTTTCCCCATCCCACCCTATCCCATCTCCTCTTTACCTCCTTCTCCAAACTCAGATCTGCCCAAATTTAAGATCACAGCTTAAAACTGGTTTACATGCTGCATTTGTGTACTTTCTTAATATTCTGTATTTATCCCTATTGAAGTCGGGATGTCCGTGTTTTGGGATTATTAGGCTGTAAGCATTCTGGTCACTGCAGCCTCTTCAGTGTATAATGTAATGCCTAACACGTGGTACTTTCTCAGTAAGTAGTTGTTGTTTCATGAACATTCATTCTTATGCAGGGTAGTGACGAATAACAAGATAGTCATCATTTGTTGGAGTGCTTAGTGTATATGTGCAAGGCACTAAACTACATTTTAAAATATATCATCTATAGTTCTTGCAAAAATGTTGCAATGAGGGTATTATTTCCCCTACTTTGCAGGTGAGAAAACTGAGGAAGTTAAGTTTTACAAGGTCATGTACCTAGGAAGTGCCAGAGCCATCATTCACATTCAGTTTTGTTTGACTCAAAGCCATTTCCGCTGCAGCACATTGCTCTCTCTGCATGATCAGATCCATGCTTTGAAAAGATAACAGTGACAAGTGACAACATTTGGAAGCTGCCTGGTAGGGGAGAGTGAATAAGGGAACCTTGAGCCCATCCTAATGGTCCCAGGGGGATTAGGGAAGAAGATTGAAATCTAATGACTACCAACAACAAGGACATAAATTCGAGTTAAATGAGAGTATATGTTTTAGTACTTTACTAACCCTGAAGTGCTATACAAATGCAAACTATTATAATTCAAATTAGCATTCATTATCACCTTTGTGCTCCAGCTTGGAAAATCAAGGACACAATAAAAATGTCATAAATGTGAATAACTGTATATTAACACAGTTCCCTAGAAAAAACAAAAGCAGCTGTTTATTTCTGTACCATAAATTTAAAAAGTTTTAGTTGTTTGTGAATTTTAAAAAGATAAACTGTTTTCCTGAAATGTTTCAAATAAAATCATAAATATTCAATGAGAGGGTTATTGACGCCATATGTTGGCACAAGTGGATTCCACCAGGGAAAAGAACTGGTTGTTTAATTAGCTGGCATTACTGAATGGCTGGTTTCCTAGAAGTTTCTCCTTTGAATCCCTTTGAAAGTGTTCAGGGGAGGATCCAAGATGGCAGAGGAGTAAGTGGAAGCTACACTAACCTGCTCGGAGGACCACTCTGGAATTACAACTAAATTGTAGAGACAGCGTAATAACCAACTGAACACTAGCTGTAGAGAAGCCTTATAACCAAGGACACACAGAAGAAACCACTTCACCACAAGACTGTTAGGGAGTGTGGACGAGGTGCAAGAGGGGTGGCTGGGCTCTCATGGGTGGCAGCTGAAGTTTCAGAGGGATATTTCAGCGGCCAGGGGCATTCCACCTGAGAACTGTGGGGTCTAAACCCCAAGCTGGGCACCCTACAGTACCAGAGCTGGAAAGGAACCCAGATAACCTCCGACTGTGAAAAGCAGCAGGGTTTCCGTCTGCCAGGGAAAGATGCTTGAAGATGCACAGGGCCTCTTAAAAGGCCAATGCACAAAATTTCATTTGCAGCAACTTACCCTGGGCTCTGGCAGAGGGAGGATAGAGTAGACCAGCGATGGTAGAGGAGAGTCTGGGGTTGGTGGTTCTGGATAGAAAATTAAGTAACAGCTCTCAGGTTCCCTGAGCTGAGCCATTACCTATACTGCAGGAGCCATCTTTTTCAGGCAGAGCACTCCTCTCCAAGTGGCATTAGTCTGATGGGAAGCAATAGCCCTGCCTACAGGAATTACTGTGCTCCAGGCTTAATTACTTAAACCTGACTGCCGATGACAGCTTGATTAGATTAACAACTGAGTGGATTAATATCTGATTAGTTTAACATCTAAGGTGGAAAATACAAAGAGGCAGCCAAATTGGGAAAACAAAGAAACAGACCCCAAGTGAAAGAACAGGAGAATTCTCCAGAAGAACAAGTTAAAATGGAGAAAAGCAATTTGTCAGATAAGGGGTTTAGAGTAAAGATTAAAAGGACACTCAACAGCAGAAAAAAAAATACAGAAACCATAAAAAAGGACCAGTCAGAAATACAGAATGCAATATGTGAAATAAATAAAACACTAGAAAGAATAAACAGTAGGTTAGATAAAGCAGAGGATCAAATCAGTATTTTAGAAATGAGGTAGGAAAAAAAAAACACTCAGGCAGAGCAGCAAAAAGAAAAAAGATTAAAAAAAATGAGGTGAGCTTAAAAAACATCTTGGATAACATGAAGCATAACAACATACACATCATGGAAATACCAGAAGGAGAAGAGAGCAAGCAAGGGATCTAGAACATTTTTGAAGAAATAATGACCAAAAATTCTCCTAATCTGTTGAAAGACACAGAAAATCCAGGAAGTTCAGAGGGTCCCAAATAAATTGCACCCAAAGAGGCCTACACTGAGACACATCATAATTCAAATGAGAAAGTTTAAACATAAGGAGAGAATCTTAACAGCCACAAGAGAAAAGCAGTCAGTTACCTTCAAGGGCACACCAATTAGACTCTCATCTGATTACTCATTAGAAACATTTCAGACCAGAAGGGAGTGATGTGAAATATTCAAGGTGATGAAAAGCAAGCACTGATAACCAAGGCTACCCAGTAATGCTATCATTTAAAATTGAAGGAGAAATAAGAATATTCCCAGAAAAGGAAAAGCTAGAGGAGTTTGTTAACACCAAACCAGTACTGCATCAAGGGCTTTCAAGAAAAGGAAGAAGAAGGAGAAGGAGATGAAGAAGAAAAAGAGAAAGAAAGAAAAAAACCCAGAGGAAAACAGTGTAACAATAAAATGGCACTACATACATATCTATCAATAATTACCTTAAATGTAAATGGCTTAAATGCACCAACCAAAAGACATAGGATAGTGGAGTGGATAAGAAAACAAGAGTCATATATATGCTGCCTCCAAGAGACACATCTCAGATAAAAAGATACAGACAGAGTGAAGGTAAAGGGTTGGAAAAAGATACTTCATGCAGATGGAAAAGAAAAAAAAAAAAAGCCAGGGTGGCAGTACTTATATCTGACAAAATAGACTTTAAAAGCAAGCATATAGTAAAAGACAAGGAAGGACACGGCATAATGATAAAGGCAACAATACAACAAGAGGATATAGCTCTAGTAAACCTTTACATACCCAACATAGAGCACCTACATATGTAAAGCAAATCTTGATGGACGTAAAGGGAGAGATCAACAGAACTACAGTCATAGTTAGGGATTTTAACACCTCATTGCATTCAATGGATAAATCTTCGAGGCAGAAAATCAACATGAAGGCAGTGGCCTTAAAGGATACACTAGATCAAATGGATTTCATTGATATCCTCAGAGCATTTCACACCAAAGCAGCAGAATATACATACTTTTCAAGTGCACATGGAACATTTTCTAGGATAGACCACATGTTAGGACACAAAACAAGTCTCAATACATTTAAGAAGATTGAAATCATATCAAGTATCTTCTCTAACTACAATGCTATGAAACTAGAAATCAATCACAAGAAGAAACCTGAAAAACACATAAACACATGGAAGGTAAATAACATGTTAATAAACAATGAATAGGTCAAAAGAGCAAGGAAGAAATCAAAAGATACCTTGAAACAAATGAAAATGAAGACACAATAATCCAAAATCTGTGGGATGCTGGAAAAGCAATCCTAAGAGGGAAATTAGTAGCATTACAGGCCTATCTCAAAAATCAAGAAAAACTCAAATTAAAAATATGACTTCACACTTAAAGGAACTTGAAGGAAAACAACAAACAAAGCCCAATGTAAGTAGAAGGAAGGAAATGATTAAGATCAGAGCAGAAATAAATGAAATAGAGTGTAAAAAATGATACAAAAGATCAATGAACTAAGAACTGGTTCTTTGAAAAGATAAACAAGATTGACAAACCTTTAACCAGACTCATTGATAGAGAGAGAAAGAGAGAGAGGATCCAAATAAATAAAATCACAGATGGAAGAGGAGAAATAACAATAGACACCAAAGAAATCAAAGGATTGTGAGAAAATATTATGTCAACAAATTGGACAACATGGATGAAATGGATAAATTCTTAGAAGTGTACAATCTTCCAAAAATAAATCAGTAGGAATCAGAGAATCTGAATAGACAGATTATATTTAGTGAAATTGAAGCAGTAACAAAAAAACTCTCAACAAACAAAAGCCAGATGGCTTCAAAGGTGAATTTTACCAACCATTCCAAGAGGAACTAACACCTTGCCTTCTCAAACTGTTTCATAAAATTCAAGAGGCAGGAAGGCTCCAAAACTCATTTTATGACTCTAACATTAGCCTAATTCCAAAACCAGATAAAGATACTACAAAGGGAGAAAATTATAGGCCAATATTCCTGATAATAATATATGCTAAAATCCTCAACAGAATATTAGCAAACTGAATAGAGCAATGCATCAAAGTGATCATACACCATGATCAGTGGGATTTATTCCAGGAATGCAAGGTTGGTACACCATTCCCAAATCAATAAATGTGATTTACTACATAATCAAAATGAAGGACAAAGACCACATGATCATATCAATAGATGTAGAAAAAGCATTTGATAAAATCCTGCACCCATTCACAATAAAAACTTCCAGCAAAGTGGGAATAGAGGGAACACACCTAAACACAATAAAGGCCATATATGACAAACCCATGGCCAGGATCATCCTTAATGGGCAGAAATTACAAACATTCCTCTTAAGATCATGAACAACATAGGGATGTCCCCTTTCACCTTTCATGAACAACATAGGGATGTCCCCTTTCACCTTTCTAGGATTGGACGTCCTAGCCACAGCAATCAGACAAGAAGAAAAAATAAAAGACATCCAAACTGGAAAGGAAGAAGTAAAACTGTCTTTATTTGCAGATGGCATGATACTATACATAGAAAACCCCAAAGATTCCACCAAGAAACTACTAGAACTGATAAGTGAATTCATCAAAGTAGCAAGATGCAAAATTAATATTCAGAAACCACTTGCATTTTTATATTCCAATAATGAACTAACAGAAAGGAAAATTAAGAATACAATACCATTCACAATTGCTTCAAAAAGAATACAATACCTAGGAATAAACCTAACCAAGAATGTAAAAGACCTGTACATGGAAAATTGTAAGACACTGAAGAAAGAAATGGAAGAAGATACAAATAAGTGGAAGCACATACCATCTTTGGAGATAGGAAGAATTAACATCATTAAAATGTCCATACTACGCAAAACAGTCTATAGATCCAAAGCAATTCCTATCAAGATTCCAATGACATATTTCAAAGAACTGGAACAAATATTTGAAAAATTTATATGGAACCATGAAAGGCCCTGCATAGCAACAGCAATCATGAGATAGAAGAACAAAGTTGGAGAAATCACACGACCTAATGTCAAACTATACTATAAGGCCATAGTGATGAAAACAGCGTGGCACTGGCATAAAAACAGACACAAAGATCAATGGAACAGAATAGAGAGCCTAGAAATACATCCACACCTTTACAGTCAATTAATAATTTGACAGAGGAAGCAAGCACATACAATGAGCTAACCATAAGCTTTTCAATAAATGGCATCTGGGAAATTGGAAAGATATGTGCAGAAAAATGAAAGTAGACCACATTCTTGCACCACACAAAGAATAAATTCAAAATAGACCAAAGACTTAAATGTTAGACCCGAAACCATAATTGTAGAACAAAACATAAACAGCAACATCTCAGACATTGCTCATAGAAATTTTTTATTGGATGTATCTCCCCAGGCAAGGAAAGCAAAAGAAAAAAAAAATGAACAAATGGAGCTATATCGAATTAAAAAGTATTTACACAACAAAGGAAATAATCAACCCACAGAAATAAAAAGATGACCCACAGAATGGGAGAACATATTCACTGATACATCTGATAAGGGATTAATATCCAAAATTTATAAGGAACATACAAAACTCAACACCCAAAAAATAAACAACCCAATTAAAAAATGGATAAAAGACCTGAACAGACACTTCTCCAAAGAGGACATACAAATGGCCTATAGACATATGAAAAGATGTTCAATATCACTAATCATCAGAGAAACGCAAAATCAAAGCTCAATGATATATCATCTCATGCCTGTCAGAATGGTTATCATGAATAAGTCAACAAAAAACAAGTACTGGCAAGGATGTGAAGAAAGGGGAAACTTTTGCACTGTTGTTAGGAATTCAGACTGGTGTAGCCACTGTGGAAAGCAGTATGGAGGGAGGTACCTCAAAAAATTAAAACTGGATCTGCCTTTTGACCCAGAGATTCCGCTTCCGGGAATATATCTGAAGGAACCCAAAACACTGACTTGCAAGAACAGACGCACCCCTATTGCAGTGTTCATTGCAGTGTTATTTTTTTAAAAAAAGATTTTATTTATTTATTTTTAGAGAGAGGAGAAGGGGGGGAGAAAGAGCAATGTATGGTTGCCTCTCATATGGCCCTCACTGGGGACCTGGCCTGCAACCCAGGCATGTGCCCCGACTGGGAATCGAACTGGGACCTTTTGGTTCCCAGCCTGCATTCAATCCACTGAGCTACACCAGTCAGGCATTGCAGTGTTATTTATAATTGCCAAGATATGAAAGCAGCACAAGTGTCCATCGGTAGACGAGTGGATAAAACAACTATGAGACATTTACACAGTAGTATTCTATTCAACCATAAAAAAGAAGAAAAATTTACCCTTTGTGACAGCATGGATGGACCTGGAGAATATTATGCTAAGTGAAATAAGCCAGTCAGAGAAAGACATATCCCATATGATTTCACTCATATGTGGAATCTAATGAACTGAACTAACAAGCAAAGCAGACAGATTCACAGATGGAGAACAGATGACAGCTAGATGGGGGGGTGGTTAAGGGGTGGAGGGACTGAACAAAAAGGAAAAAGGACTCACGGACATGGACAACAGTGTGGTGATTGCTGGGGTGAGGAGAGTGTAAGGGGACTAAATGGTAATGGAAAAAATACAATAAAGTTTAAATTAAAAAAAGAAAAAATAAAGAGTGTTCAGGCTATAGTGTTTCCAAGTTTGAAAGCTGTTGCAGAGAAATAATTATTTTGTGCCCATTATAATAAAATGTTTTAAAATGCTTTAGTTTAATATAAGTGTCGATAATGATATTCAGTAAGGAAAGTCTGGTGGAGGATGGTATAGGGGGAGATCATCGGTGATGGAAAAAGACTTGGCTTTGGGTGGTGAACATACCATACAGAGTACAGATGTTGCAATGTAGAATTGTGCTCCTGTAACCTGTATAATAACCTGTTAACCAGTGCCACCCCAACAAACTCAATTAAAAACGAATCAACTAAAAAATAGTAGAATAAAATGTTTTTTATATGCATTTGGTGAAATTGTAAGCTACTTATGACATCCATTTACTCTTGTTTCCCCTCCTCACTCCTTCTTTTCTTTTCTCTTTCTTTCTTTCTTTCTTTCTCTCTCTCTCTCTCTTTCTTTCTTCACTCTTCCTTTCCCATTTCCTTTCTTTCCTGACTGCTTGTTTTCATGAGCGCTTCTTAAACACCTACTCAGTGATACACAGTGCCAGGACCCAAGGATGCACTAACAAAGTATCACCTTTCTCAAGTGTACAGTGAACAAGAGGTTATAAATAAAAGAAAAATAAAAGAAAATTCAATGTAAAATACTATAAAAATATTCTTTGCATACTACATTTTATTCCAAAATAAACATTTTTAGAACTCGCCCTTAACCTAGAAAATGTGGATATGTTAATTTGCCTTTCAAACTAGTCTGCATGCTCCCTCACAGTCACCTCCAACCCTTAAATGTCATGAGCAGGGAAGTGACTGGCTCAGATTTTTGCTTTTAGTAACAGCTGGCACCTGTTACCAGAAGGAGACAGGTGGGTCATTAGAGAATATCTAGGTGAAAAACAATGACAGTCTTAGTTAAAGCACTGTCAGGAGGATGAGGAGGGAGACAGTGGGAGGAGAAATCATTAAGACTTGGTGCCAGTAGCATATGGGCAGTCAAAGAAGGGAAGGTTTTGTGGTCCAACAACTCTTCAAGGTCTCAGTAGCTGTGGAGCTCGGGGCTGGTGTGGGAGGTGTGGAGTTGGGCAAGCGGTGGTGGCCTCAATAAAGATTGCAGCTGTAGGAACTGAGAACACTTACAAAGCCTCCGAGTGAGTTTTAGCAATATTGAATGTGCTACAGAGACGAGCTCTTGTCTCCCCTGCAGAAAAATGGCAACCACAATAAACACCCTGGCATTTTATCCCAGAAAACAATAAATATCACTGCTATTGTTTTTAAAATACAGATCTTTTCAGCAACAATTTGTACAAAGGCATTTTTGAGTCATTCTTTTCCCTTTGAAACAGCAAGGTTATTTTAGCATTTGTCATCATCTTAGAAGAAGTGGATATATCTGTTTTATTGGGATAACAGCTGTTGGGTTGAATTTACAAGGAATAATATCTTACCGTACCCATTCTACCTGAAAACAATTTTATTTTAAAAAAATTTAAATGAAAATGTTCTTTAACTTGCATATTTTACTTGATGAAAACAAGCTAATAACAACAAGAAAAAAATAGGAAAAAGTGAAAGCTGAATATAAAAGCATAGCTTTAAATATTTTTAATGTTCATTGTTGTCAGGCATTTGGGGCAAATTCTTGATAACTCCTCTACACTTAAGACAAGTGGTATGTGTGTATGTGTGTGGGTGGTGGTATGCACAGGTTGCCTTGGAGTTCTGTTGTTGTTGCTTTTTTAGTAACTATCAGTTGGTAAGATATTTGGTCATTTATAAAAGTATTAGCTTTGTCTATAGAGAGTAATCAATATGGTGTGTGTACAACTGGGTTGAATAGCACTAATCTAGCCTTTCATATTCGTATACATTTTTGATCAGATCAGTAAGCCAAAGAGAAGATAGTTTACAGTATAACTGGAGTCTGTCCTCTACATCTGATCCTAATGGAAAAACTATAAAATTCGGAATCAGACAAACCTAGATTTGAATTATACTAGTCACATACTACCAAGCAATTAGTATCTAGTGTCTTTCTTCTTCCGCTCTGTTTCCCTGGAGTAGAACAGGCATTCAAGAAATATGTATTGAAAGAATAATTGCCATAGGTTTGGTAAGTGCAACTGTAGAACTGTACACACGTTGATACGGAGGCGTCGAGGAGTTCGGCAACTGTGCCAGTGAGAGAAGAACGACATTTGTGGGAGGAGACAACTGAGGTGAACCTTAAAGTGGCGCAGGAGACAGAGGAAGCAGCCTGAGCGTAGAGGCAAGACAGAGTTTTGTGTTTCCAGACACTTTGTGTTGGAACAGAAGCAAGGCGCCAGGGAGGTAGGCTGTAGCCAGGCAATGGGGGGCCTCAGGTGCATTCTCTTCCCCCCAGTAAATTAGAGAGAAGACAGAGGACAGTTTAGCCAAGATTATGGCCTGGTCATACATACATTTGGAAATAGCACTGCTGGATGTGTGAAGAATAATTGGGGGAGGGGGGAGTAGTTTTAAGACATATCAATAAGAGGGCTGTTCCATGAGCCCACGACGGGATGGATGAGGCCCGACACAGAGACTGTTCATATTGTGGAGAGGTAAGTTTAGAGTTAGGGATACGGTGGCAAAATCGACAGGACTTGGCAGTTGGTTTGATGAGGAAGGTGAAAAAGAAGTAAGAGTAAAGGATGCCAGAGTCCTGGTATGGGGACTGGATGCTCACCCAGCTGAGACAGAGAATGTAGGACAGGAGGCAGGTTTCAAAGGGGAAATTAAACTATTAAGTGTAATATTCAAGTACATCCAGAAAGCAGGTATGAATCTGAAAACTAAGGAACAGAGCTTAGCTGGCAAAAAAAAAAAAAAAAAAAATGTGCGTCTTCAGTGCAGAGAACAGGAGCATGGACGGCTGTGAGAACTACGGTGAATGGGAAGATCAAGAAGCTCTCACACCCTTTTGCCTAAAGCTGTTATTGCAATAGTCACAAATGAAACCGTATCGCCCAGTCTAAAGAATTACCTAGTTTTGGGGCTCCCTATTCCACTTGACAATGCCCTCCCTCCCTCCTTAGAACTCTCCACTCCCTGGTTTCTGTGACTCGGTTCCTCCCTGTGCCAGCATCCCCCAGGCCCAGCCCTGTGGGCCTGGCCCTTCCCTTCTGGGAGTCCGAACTTCTCTGCAGGCTGCAGGGGCTGCAGTGGCAATGACAGGAGCAGCCATCATTAATGTGAACAGGTAAATTCACATGGCAAACGTGTATTACAAGCCTGTATGTAGTCAATTCTTAATTATTTCGAACATTTAAAGATAATCTTTATTCCTATTAAAGGCCATTGACAGACAGAAAAGAGACAATTAAGGGCCGTGGGGGTTATATTCAATATAATTCATCTTGATTGCCACTTCAATAAAAGGGAACACATGTTTAATTCATCCACTTAAAATTTAAAGAAAACAGAAAAGTTAACTTTCTAGGCAATAAATACCACAAACAAACACATTTTCACACATGCCAAAATGAAAAATCAACAGCAAGGAAGTAATCACTCTGTTACAAGGAAGTCAAGAAGCAATAAAAAGGTTTAAAGAGAGAGAGAGAATATTGGTACTCCCTGTAATGTGTGGTCAGGGTTGAACTCAGTTATTGCTGTTTCGGACTCATTACAGAAACAGCAAGCTGTCTCTTTGTATAGAAAACATAAATATCACCAGGATTTTGTTAAACATTAATTTTCACATAAATTTTGGAAGACTAGCCATCACTTAATTTAGAAAAATATAACTTCATTCTTCTAAAGTGGGACTACCATTTCTCCTTTTATAGAAAAACTCAACTTTTTGGTGTCCTTTAGGCTACTTCAGCTCCTAACAGTCACCACCATTTCTGGGAGGTTTTGCATTTCACCAGGCCCCATGCTCACATCTTACAGGCTTCACATTATTGAATCTACAACAACGAAGAGTTGCCACTAGGTCAGTAGTTGACAAAAACTGTCCTCCAAGGTAGATGCTTCCTGTTAAGCAAGGGAGAAACTGTGATTGAAGATCTTCCCCGAACTGAGATCCGCATTCTAAAGCTCTACTGCTTTCCAGCACACCAGACTTCTCACTTACAACTGCTCATCCCAGCATCTGGAAGACCTAGTGGGATTCCGGAGCTGCCCTCTGCAGCTGAGCAGCACTGACTGGCAGGCACTTATCTCGAGCTTACATTTTTCATATCTGTTGCATCTCTCCTTTCCCATTATTTCTCCTTACTGGAGGAACAGCTTATTATCTCTGAAGCTTTGTCTAGGGTCTCTTAAACTTTTATCATGGTTCCTCTAACAACAGAATAGAGCAAACAGAATGTGATTTTTTTTCTTCACAATTCAGATGAATTTTGCATTTGATTCCATAACGTATTCACATTTCTCACTTAGAAATTTTTAAATTGTCATTCTTAATAAAAAATGCACCACATGTATGCTATGGTGGATCCTAATTCATGGCCTTATATGTCTGTGCATAATTTTTAAAGCAAATGTTTGCATGGTGATTTTTCATGGGATGGCAGGCCAGTTTTATGGAAGGTCAACCTAGTAAAGACACTGATGTAATCCCATGTTCTGATAACAAGCTGAGTATGGCCTGACTTCTCAGGAGTCCCCGGTCAAGAATTATATCATGAAGCGATTCTATATCAAAGAAGGTGTCCTACCAATGCAGCATTTTGGACTTACTTCTAGAATGAAATCAGCCATTAGGGAATTTCTCTAGAGTATAATAATAAATAAATACTGTAGAGAAATTTTTCTGGAAATTGAAAGGGTAGATGTATGGAAAACCAAGTGACTAAAAAATGAAGCAACTTCAGAAACAACTCTTTTTTTATACACTAGGAAAAGATTTCTTGATTAATTCTCTAAAGGCTGATTTTGCTCTAGAAGAGAGTCTAAACTGCTATGTTAGCAAAATGCCCTCTGCTGTAGAACTACTTCACATACTAAAGACTGAACCTGGACACAAATAACAGTAAAATATGTAATAATCAGTTAGCTAGTGTTATAAGAACTAGTGGAAAGAATAGATAGCAAATATTGACCCACCTTTATAAATTTACATTTTAACTTTTTATGACATTTAATTTGCTCCAATGATACTTCATAATTTACTGGATCGTTGGACATTTACATTTACCAGTGTATCTTACAGGCCATTTTCAAAAGGAAGTACCATAACTTGGTCAGATTGGGTTAGATCTACCAAAATGTTAACCTTTGTTGCTTTTCTCTTCCAGCTTAATTCTTTTTCTTATTTAAAATTAATTTTTGTTTTTATAAAAATATCACATCAGTTCTTCATCCCCTCATTTGCATCCCATCATCTTTTTTCTAGTGGTTTTTGCTTTCAACTTTTTCCGGCTCTTATTTCTTGCATTTTCTTTTCTATTTCGAGGAAATGCACATGCATTTCTAATTATTGTTGTATCAGTTATAGATGCTGCATATTTCTTTCATATTATAGCAGGTGAAAAACCATAGCCTTTCTCCCCACCACAACTACCATATCTTTGTCTTCATCTTCTTGATATACTTACATCCAGTGTTTTTCTTATATCAGTAATTAATTCTGATAATAATGTGTATTTACATACTGCTTGCTTTTTTCCTCTTAAATTTTTTCCTGCAATTGCTATATTTTTATCTGCTGGTTTTCTGTATATTTAATCCTTAATTTTTTCACATGCCAAAACAGCTCTGTGAAATGCCCAGCAATTATATTTTGAGGTGCTAAAGCACATCAGATAAATAGCTAGGTTCACATTTTACTCTGAGGAACTCATTCCCGCATGTAACGTAGCTGGCTCCAGTCTGGGCAGCTTGCTGTCTCAGTGTGATGCGCGCATGGCTTCCATAGATACTCATTTCCTACCCACACCACCTCTGACTAACCTCTGGTTTTCTGGATTCTGTACCTTCTGCCTTTTGTTTTATTCCACATCCTCTAGTAGAAACTTGGGAGTCATCTGTGACTCATTTTGCTCTTTCCCACCAAATCAAGATATCAAACAAATGACCAAATCCACTAAATTTTGCCTCCAAAAGGCCTCTCTAATTTGTGTCCTTGGTTCTGTCCACTATCATGGGCTAGACCATCATCCTTTCACCTATTTCTTCTGGTTTTCTTTCCTGTGGGTTTATCCTTTTATATCTATTCTTAGTGCAGCTAGCACTATTTTTCTAAAATACATATCTGACCTTGCTGCAACCCAATGAATTTTCACATATTCCAGATAAGATTCAGAGTTCTGATTTTAGTATGGAAGGTCTTTATAATTTCTCCAGTCTCATTTCTCCCATTGTCACTCTCGCACGATGTATTTAAGCAATACTTAATTTCTTTCAGTTCCTTCAATATGCCTCATTTGCATTTTCTCTGGAAACTGCTCACTCCTCTCCTAGTGAACTCTTACTCATCCTTAAGTCTTAGTTGCAATGACATGCCTCAGGATGCTCCACTGAATATTTCCAAAACATCGACTGCTTCCCCTCCTATTATAAAAGATAGCATGCTAGATTCAATTACTTGTTCAATGTAAGTCTAGTCAGTCACTATTTTCCCAGTGACCAGCAAAGTATCTGGTGTATAGTAGATACATTTCAGTGAAATGATTAATGAATATATATCCTAGGCTGCGAACACAATTTCCTATAGGAGCTGAATGGGTAACTTCAATGTTAGTGGCAGCCTAGGTGGGATCTGGGGCAAGCTAGAGATGCTTTCTCCAGAGACCAGTGATACTCAATTTCACCTAATTGTTACCAGCTGGGCATCCGGACCCAACCAGATTTTCCTTAAAAAAAAAAAAAAAGAGTCCATGAATCTGGACATTTTTGGTAAAATATGTTGTAAGTTGGCTACGAGTTCACTTTTTAAAAATTGGCAGGCCAAACAAAACATAGCTGTTTGTTTCTAATTCCTGAATAAAAGGTAAATTTGTATTGCTAGTCCTGATCTGATAAGGCTCAGTTTCAAGTATCTCACAATTTTTTTTTGTTGTCTTTATGAGGATGCCCATCTTTTGCATCTAAAATAGAATTTACTGTATTTTTCTTTATGTTATACTTATTTAATGAATTGATTGGGGTGTCATTGGTTCACAAAACCTACAAGTTTCAATTGTACAACTCAATGAAATATCATCTGCACACTGCAATGTGAATCCATCGTCCCAAGCAAAGTCTCTTTCCATCCCAATTTATGCTCAGGCAAGGGAAACAAAGAGAAAAAAAATGGGATTACATCAAACTAAAAAGCTTTAGCTTAGCAAAAGAAAGCATAAGCAAAACGAAAAGGAAACCAACTGAATGGGAAAACATATTTGCCAACGATACATTTGATAAGGGGTTAATTTCCAAAATATATAAACTTACACAGTTCAACACCAAGTAGACAACCCAATTTAAAAGTGGGCAAAGGATCTGAATAGACAGTTTCCAATATATTTAATAGTATCATTTTCCCAGTTCTCTAGGATGAAAATCTTATCCTTTTTACCTCCTTGCTCATCCCCAAGTCTAGTCCTATGCCAAGTTACAGAAGGTCTGCCTCAGATTAGTAAAGTGAAAAGAACATGGGATTTGAAGTAATGTAGGTCTAAATTTGTATTCTAAGGATCATGCTATTTTTTAATTGCATAAACCTTGCTAAATTCCTTTAGCCTCAGGTGCTTCAGTACCTTTGAACTTAAGTGAGGATAACAAAACCTATTTGCCAGATTTGTTCTGACAACATAGGAACTATTGCATATGAAGTGCCTAGCACACAGTAGATGCTCCGTACATACAAATGTATTGCATTTCCTGCCTTTTCCTTTTTACTTAACTCTTTCACCTGCCTTCACCTTTTCATTTTCTACAGCTAACACACTGTCCAAGCATATAAGCTAATTATGACTTGAGAAGAAATGCTCCAGCATCTGTTTCTCAATTATCTGCCACTTCAAAAAGAAGTGGCATTATAAATATAGCTAATTTATTCATTTAAGATCCTTAACTCCTTTTGTAAATTATATTCCTCTGTAACTTTGTTTCATGTATTCCATTTACCCATCCTCTCAGCTCACTGCAAGATTGCCACTGCCCATCCCTTAGCTCACTGATTCCAACATTTCTTTACCATATTGAGACCTCTGTCATTTAAACCAAATTTCAATATTCATCACATCTTTCAGGTGTTACCAACCATCATCATCAGTACCCACCTTTTATTTCTTCTGTCTCATTAAATGGGTAAAGTGTGCCTGCTTCTCTCAAAGGTGGCCTTTCAGGCATTCTGTGAATCCCATGTCTTTTTGCCTTCAGGAGTTTGCTCCTATAATTATTCCATCAATTTCCTTCATTTAGTTTCTCCCCTTTTCTTCTAATTTATTCTTATCTGTGTGTAAATGTGCTTTAATGTCACTGATCAGAAAACAAACAAAAAAAGAACTTATCTTAACCTTCAACTTCTCTAGCTTGTTGTATTTCTCTCTTTTCTCTCACAGCAAAACCTCTTAAGAGTGATGTGAATATCCACATTGCTTCTACAATCTTGTTTCAATGGGTTTACACACTGCTACTCTCATCAAAGTCACCAATTACTTCCCTATTAGCAAATACAGTGGTCTGCCCGGTCTCATTTAGTCAATCAAGTAGTTTACTACTCTCTCTTCTTAAAATAGCTTCCATGACAACAACACATGGGTTCTTCCATATATCCATAGCAACTCTTTCTCTCCTTGTTTTCCTCCTCTATCAAAAGCAATTCTTTCTAAACCTCTATTCAGGTCCTAAGTTACCATCTTCCAGATCCATTCCATTAGCAAATCCCATTAACCTTGCCTACAAAGCACAATCTGAAATGCTTCCCTTTTTCTTCACTTTGTCAATTTAGTTGAAGACGCTGGCTTCTCACCTGAGCCACTGCGGCCTCTAATCTCCTTGCCTTACTCTCGACTTGCCACAATGTATTCCCACAGTGCAGCCAGAAAGATGTGCTTAAACTATAAATTATTTCATATCCCCTTTTCCCTTAACATGTTTCAGTGGCTCCTCATCCTGCTTAGAATAAAATATTAAGGTCTTCCCTAGCTAACTCAAACTTATGTGGGTTAGCCCCACTATTACCCACATCTACTGCATCTTGTATGAATCTTTCCCTCACTCATTACATGCCTACCTTCTTTCTGTTCTTTGGACATGCTACACTCCTTCCTACCCTAGAGTATTCCCTCTGTCTGGGATGCTTTTTCTCAGATATGCATGCTTGACTCCTCCCTGTCAACCAAACCTCAACACGAAAAGTTACTCCTTAGAGAAGCATTCATTGTCCTTTCAACCTAAAATAGTCTCCCAGCAATTGCTCCAATTTCTTTTCACCATGACATTTGCCGTTACTTAACATTTTCCTTTAAAAAATCATCTTCATTCTTTTTTCCAGCAATGCAGATTTTGTGAGAATAAGAACTTGTTGGTCATGCTGAATAATTTATCTCCAGCACCTAGAGCAGGTGATCGCATCATAAATGTTACTCAAAAAATTTTTGCTGAATGAGTGAACAGATCAATAGATGTATTTTACCTAAAACTGGCAGTAGAAGTCAGCAAATGAGTTTTCAATCTCATTGAAATTAGAGTGTACTTAGATTTTAATGTGAGTTGATATTTGGGTAAAGGTCAACAATAAATGATAGGATGAGTGAATGCACAGTTGGAAGATAAAGCAGCTCAGCTAATGACTGGGCACTGCAAGAAGCCCTGCTTCTCACTCACACACGTAATCAAGGGTTGGTAGTGCTACAAACGTGGGAACCAGTAAAACATTTTAAACACAAATAGAAATCTGAGTAAGACAAAATTATCTAAAATGCTCCACACATACACTCTGTTTTTAATACAAATTTGTTCTTCAGCTCACTTTCCCCTGGGCCTCTAGAGAGTCCATCTCCATGATTTATTTATTGAAAAAAAAATAACTACCTGGGAATGCCAAAATAATTGCAATAAAAGTATACATTTGGAGAAAAATGCTTCAGGCAAAAGATTAAACAGAGACAAATTTGGATTATTTATGTATCACTTAGGTGACAGTTTTATCCTGGACATGGTTTTATATACTGAGATAAATTCTGTAACTTTGGCACTGGGGGACAGAACAATGCATACTGACTATCTTTGAGGCAGTGATAGAATTGAAGAAGGTCATTTTTTTCACCGTTATGTAAACTCAGGATCTGATGGGAGCCCTCCATAGATACATATGTTGGACTGCTTATATAAAATGCCAAGGTTCTAGAGAATTCTGTTTCTACATGAAAAACACTTAAGGAATTATCTGTTAATGTGAGATGAAAAATATGAGGCCATTTTATGGAACAAGTGGCAGCTTTTATGTTCCACATTTGTAAATCTAGGCCATCTTTAATCTAGAGCAAATCTTCTTGTATTTCTCAATCGTAACAATTGTTTAATCAGTAACTATGGTGATAAAGTAGTTTCTTTCGCTTCAAAAGATCCCTTTTGAGTAGAAGAAAAAAAAAGCCAGTGCTTATTCAAGTTTCAATAAACTAAAATCACAATGATAAATTAACATCTTATAATTTGTCACCTTAAAATAATTCTTCTGTGGTTCATTTGATCTCATTAATATTAAAATGTCTCACAAAATGAGTAAATGACATATATCTCAAATAAATTTATTTAGAAGTCTAAGAAAAACATGGCCTCAGGATCCTGAATCTTGAGTAGCAAATATCAGTGAATGACAAGAAGAAAGAATAATACAATTGAAGACAAAAGATATGTAAAATACTGGAGGACACTATTTTTTCTGTTCAGTATCCTTTCCCCCTTTCACATTAGGCATTGATCTTCCTTTTCAGGGAATCCTTCACCATATGTTATTTTGGGAGGCATCTGGCATTTTCATCTGGAACAACATCAGGGTTACTGGGGGTCTGAGAGCCGCAGGGTGTGGCGCATACTGTCCATTCTGTGAATTCTGTACAACTATCCAGAGCCTCTCTGGTTCCTACCCTTTTCCTACATAAAGTTCTTCAGGCGCCTATTAATTTTATAAGCTTCAGATATATTTCCAATAAATGTCCATCTTTACCTAAAATTATCAGTTTGTTTTTATGGACTACAATTGAAAAAAACAAACAAACTGACAAATAAATCCATAGCTATTTGTTTACCAGTTAAACTTTTTTGATTGTAGTGTTATTTTGTCTAAATTTGTATTAAAGAACTAAATCAAATTTATTTAAAATATAGCCCTTCTTATCAAAATAAGCTATTTCTCTTAACCCAAGAAGTTATATATCATTTTGCTGTTTTTATAGGGATTTTACATAATTTATATTAATTGATCCTCACTGCAATCATAGCAGGCAAGTAGGAACAAATTTGTTAGCACCCACTAAGATGAAGAAGCTAAGGTTCAAAGGGGTTAAAGCATATGTCTGAAGTCACATGACTAGTTACCGTCAGGACTGCATTAAGAGTGGGTCCGCTTTCTTTGGAACCCCTTACATTGTTCTGCAGTACTTCTGTGAAAATAACCAGTAACCGGAGTCACTAGACTGTCAGAACATTTCCTTCTATTATCATTTCTTCTGTTAAATATATCTCAAACAAGTGAATCACAAAACATTAAGTTTGAAAAGAATTTTGAAGGACTTATTCCCTTCTCCACCTCCATACATGTAAAAATAAGTTCCATGACGTCCTTTTTCTGACTGCTTCTAGAATCAGAGAAAGTGTTTCTGTATTTGAAAAAATATTATGTGGCAGCTCTAATTTATATGGATAAAGTACTCAGAGATTGAGAGTAAATAAAAATGCAAAGAGTATACTGTTTTAGGTAATAAATTATATGAGCCTCAAAAATTATCCCATTTCACCTCAGCACCCAAAATTAGCATAAAAAATTAAAGATAGAATAAAAAAAACCCATTAGTGTCAGAGTTTTGTTTTTGTGTCCTATGCAGATATGCTTCAACTTTTCCTGTCCTTCCTCATCTCTGGCTCCTATCAAAGGTCCTACCCTTTGTAATATAATTGACACCAACACAGGGAGCTATTTATGCCGATATTTCATAGCAGGACAAAGTATTTAGATAGTATCTTAATACTGGCTAAAAACTGAATTGAACAAGAAAATTCTCTAGAGATATGATTAAGCATAAAACTTTGTAGGGGGGAATAAGCAGCCATGGGGGAAGGTGTCATTACTTTATATAACACAGAGGGGGAAGCTCCTCTGGGAAGGTGGTTTGGAGCAGGTACCTGAAGGAGATGAAGGAGCAGGCCCTGTGGAAGGAATGCTGGCAGAGGAAAGAGCAGGGGCCAAGTCTCTGAGCAAAGAGCCTGTGTGACTTTTATGTAAAGGCTCAGCTCAGACAGCTCCCACACTGTTGTCATAGCCCATTTGCTGCTCATTAACTTGGAGCTTTATTTTACCTGCTGGCTGCTGGCACAATTCAGGTGTATTTTTGTTGTTCATTTATTTTCTGAAGAGTCAATGAGGATTTCTGCTATTCATGGTCCAGTGACTAGAGGCAAGCCATGACAAAATTTTCACCGGTCTGAAAAATCCCTCTTTGATAAATTCCTGACTACTTTGCTGTTGGATGATCAATGCTTTAGGTACACAGCTTTGCGTGCATGGTGACATGAAGACTGAGTGTCATGCAACTGCTTCCTTGCAGCCCTTGCCTGGCACTTGGTTTCCTAATGTCTGCTTTCTTCCTGGAAAAGCAGCTGTAGACACGAATGCTATTTTCTCTGGCCTCTTTCAGCTTACTGAAAATATTCTATATTGGATGAAATATATAATTAATATTTTATTTTCATTTTTACTACATATATTTATTAAATTGAATTTCAACAATCACTTAATTAAAAACAAAGTGCTGGAAGGAGTTGGGTACTGGAGTTCAATTTCATGTTTACTACAAGTTCATGTTTGGACTACAAGGACCTAAACTGATAAAGTTGTATAGAGAAAACAATTACACAGAAAAATAACATTTTATAGTAATTCATCTGCATTTAAAAAAATAATCTTTATTGTATTTTTTCCCATTACCATTTAGACCCCTTATGCCACCCTACACCCAGCAACCACCACACTGTTGTCCGAGTTCATGAGTCCTTTTTCCTTTTTGCTCAATCCCTCCACCCCACGCACCTCCCCACCCCCACTAGCTGTCATCTGCTCTCCATCTATGAGTCTGTCCCCATTTTCCTTGTTATTTCAGTTTGCTCATTCGATTCCATATATGAGTGAAATCATATGGTATTTGTCTTTCTCTGACTGGCTTATTTCACCTAGCATAATGTTCTCCAGGTCCATCCATACTGTTGCAAAGGGTGAAATTTTTTTCTGTTTTATGGCTGAGTAGTATTCCATTGTGTAAATGTCCCATAGTTGTTTTACCCACTCATCTACTGATGGACATTTGGGCTACTTCCATATCTTGATGATTATAAACAATGCTGTAATGAACATAGGGATGCTTATGTTCTTTTGAATTAGTGTGTTGGGTTCCTTCACGTATATTCCCAGAAGTGGGATCTTTGGGTCAAAAGGCAGATTCATTTTTAATTTTTTGAGGTATCTTCACAAGGCTTTCCCAGTGGCTGTACCAGTCTGCATTCCCATCAACAGTGCAAAAGTGTTCCTCTTTCTCCACATCCCTGCCAGCAATTGTTCATTGATTGATTGATGATAGCCATTCTGACAGGCATGAGATGACACCTCATTGTGGTTTTAATATGCATTTCTCTGATGTTTAGTGACATTGAGCATCTTTTCATGTGTCTATTGGCCATCTGTAAGTCCTCTGTGGAGAAGTGTCTATTCAGGCCCTTTGCCCATTTTTCAGTTGGGTTGTTTGTTTTTTTGGTGTTGAGTTTTATATGTTCTTTATAAATTTTAGATATTAATACCTTATCAGATATATTGGCAAATATGTTCTGTCATTCTGTAGGTTGTCTTTTTCTTTTGTTGATGATTTTCTTTGTTGTGCAAAAACTTTTTAGCTTGATGAAGTCTCATTTGTTTATTTTTTTCTTTTGTTTCCCTTGTCTGGGGAGATATATCTGATGAAATATTGAGCAATGTCCAAGAATTTACTGCCTATGTTCTCTTCTACAATTATTATGGTTTTGGGTCTAACGTTAAAGTCCCTGATCCATTTTGAATTTATTCTTTTGTGTGGTATAAGAAGGTGGTCTAAGTGTCATTTTTCTGCACATATCTGTCCAATTTTTCTAACACCATTTATTGAAAAAGCTATCTTTAGCCAATTTTATGTGCTTGCTCCCTTTGTTGAATATTAATTGACTATAAAGGTATAGGTTTATTTCTGGGCTCTCTATTCTGTACCATTGAGCTATGTGTCTGTTTTGATGCCCGTACCATGCTGTTTTGATTACTATGGCCTTATACTATAGTTCAATATTAGGTAGTGTGATTCCTCCAACATTTCAAAAACTGTTGTATCCTATTTTTTTCAAGTGGTATATAGTATAGCCACACAGAGAACTATTATTTGGCAATAAAAAGAAATAAAGTATTGACACATGCTACAATGTGGCTGAAACTTTAAAACATGTTCAGTGAAAGCAGGCAGTGACAAAGTACCCTGTGTTGTGTGTTTCTACTTACATGAAATGTCCAGAACAGGCAAATTCATGGAGTGAGTGCCCACAGCTACGAGAAGCAGGAAATATGGAGTGACTGCTAATAGTTACAGTGTGTTTTTTAGGGGAGTGATTATAGTTTTCTAGAATTAGACAGTGGTGATGGTGTAAAATTCTGTAAATATAATAAAACCAAGGAACTGTATGCTTTGTAAGGGTACATTTGATGGTATGTGAAAAAATATGTCAATAAAACTGCCATTTAAAAATAAGTATGTAGGTTTGCTACCTATTTTACATTTTATTTTATTTATTTAATTTAATTTTATTTTTATTTTATTGTTGTTCTATTACAGCTGTCCCAACTTTTTCCTCCATTGCTCTGCCCTACCCTGCCCACCCCCACTCCCACAGACAATCCCCACCCTGTGGTCCATGTCCATGGGCCCTTTACAAATGTTCCTTGACTAGACCCTTCCCTTCTTTCCCTATTACATATCTTTTCTTGTGAAGGAGTACCATGTATTTGATGTTTATGAGTGTTTTCCACACTTGACTGTTAAAATATGTTTTTACAATAAAATAGTAAAAGTCTCATATGAGACTCTTAAAACATTTATTTAGCAAAGAAAGAGAATGTCTTTCCACACTTTGTTAGATTTTGTAATGCAGAAGAGTGGGATCTACTGATTTGGGTCATGTGGAAGCAAAACAGAGGCAGGGTAGTAAGAAGCTAGGAAAATTGCTGGGCAAATGGAATGGGGAAACTGAGACAAGAAAATTAAACAAGGTCAAACAGTTTGAGCAACTTACAACCAGCTGGTAAATTGCAAGAACATATCTCCCTTAACCAAGGACATAGTATCTCCCCTAACCAAGGACATAGCTTAAATCTTCCTGGTCTGGGAGATAGAGAACAGGGACTCAATTAATGTCATTTGTGCCAGCTAAACCCAAGGACAGATGAAATCAGAGGAACAAAAAACAAAAACCCCACTAAAAGCCAGACAGACCCAAGATAAAAGTAAAACAGTATAGCAGACCAAAGAATATTCCCAAACCTCTCTATGCACTCATTTGGACACATTTGCATATAAAAAATGCACCTGGAAAGCTGACAAATATTCTGCTAAACTCTCCCCTAACATTCTCACCCACGGGGGTGGGGGAGGAGATATAAGCCCCCACGACAAAGACTCGGTGTGGGCTCACTCTAGAGCACACCCATGCCCCTTCTCTGGCATGAACTTTTTATTTCCTCCTCAACTCCAAGGGTCCCAAGAAGCCTTGCAGCCAGGAAAGCAGTGGACCTAGGCTTACCCCTGATCCTGTCTCCAGGGCCCCATTTTTCTGTGACTTCCAGGTGAGCTAAAAGCAGCCCACCTTGACCCACTGCATTCCTACAACTTTTCTAGAGAGCCAAAGCAGAGCACCGCCTGGTCTCTCTCTCCTGTTACTTCTTTGACCCTGCGTCCTTCCTTTGTTTCACCATCCCAGCCTTAATAAATGTACTCTCAAAACCACCTGCACTTGCACTGTGAACTCTTTCCTACACGAAGTCAGGTCCCACTCAGGCAGAGCCACTGCAAGCTGGGTCCTTTCTGGCAACAAACCCAAAGCCCAAATGGGGATATTATCAGTATGCCTCCAGAAAATGAGCAAGTTTGAAGAACAAATAGCTTAACATTCAAATTAGTATTTGTTCCTTTGGCTTTCCTGCTAATTATTTTAAAATATCTGTATGACCCCCATACATCTCATTTGTGTTCTGACCCTCTGAGTCTTTTACAACACTCTCATACAAGTTAGAATCTCTCCTTCCTCATATATGAAACAATTCATCTGAGGTCTCTACAAGCGAAGTCCTCATGACCTTAATTTAAAATGTCTTGAAAGATTGGAAACATCGAGAATTAACTTTGAAAGTGCTACATAGTAAGGACTATCTTTTTTTTTTCTGTAGAACTAGACCAAAATCCGTTGAAATCCACATTTGTCTCACCACAGACTCTTAGATTCATGAGCATAATAGAATTTCCAGATTTTACCCCTGTACACAAAGTTGCAGTGACTGTTGGGGAAAACACAAGTAACTTCTAGAAAGTTCTAGGACAAGTTCATGCTATCATTGCTTTTAAAAGTTTAACATTTATTTCTCCGCAATTCCTTCTTCCCTTCTCTATAAAGGATATTACATTTGTCTCCTTGTTTTAATTCTCACCTCTAGGAGGATGGCTTCTTAAATCCATCTCCAACTCTGACCTCTCTGCAGAATTCATTACATTTTGTTTATTTCTTTGTTGGGTACTTCTACATGGGATAATATTTAATCTGATCAACCCAGCTAAAAACTAGAATGCATCCAGAGGAAAGTCACCAAGATGGTGAAACAGCATTTAGAAAGCATGGCCTTGAAAATGGTCAAAGAAACTGCAAAACTAGTTCTCGGAAAAAAAACTCTAAGGCAAATTATATGAATTTCTTTAAAATCCTTCAAGAATCAAGGCAGTAATGCCAGAAGCATCACTCCTTGTCCAGAGAAAGAATACCTTAATGATCTTTGTATGACCCTCAGTACCTGACCAACAGTCAGATGAGATGGACCTGGGTAAACATTATCAACAGTTGCAGAACTTTCTAATAACCTGAACTTTCCAGTAACACAATGATCTGCTTTTTTAGTTGGTGATTTCTTTCTTTAACAGAAATGTTTGTGAAGATGTTGGATGACCATTGCAATATAAATAATAAGCAGCTATTTCTGCACTCAGTGGGAAGTTGAACTAGTTGTTAGCTATGGGTTACTGTGAGCTCTCATGGGATTCAAAGTAAAACTGTTCAGTTTTCCACTGAGATTTTGACTTGTTACTATAGCAGAACCTACTGTATCCTAACCAATACACAGCCTACTGTGATAGTTTTGGATAGAATATAACATCCCATGTGGCCTAAGGAAAGTTAATTACCTTTTCTGGCCTGGATTTGTTTATTAGTAATAATACAGGGTAAATAAAATAACCTCCAAGGTGTACTGTACTCAGAAACAATATAATATGGTGATTCTGTGAATTAGAGCAATTCTCTGGAGAAGTGGTGGTATTGTTGCAAACGGTGCAGCGGTTAGGGTCAAAGACCTACTGCCCGTCATGGGCAGGGGATAGATTTCCTTGAAGCTGTCTGTAGGTTTCAGAGAGAGATGAAGTCATGAGGCAACACACTTTTGTTGGAGAGTCAATCTCCAGAACCATCTGGAGATACTACAGAGTCTTACGTTCATTTGACTGAGAGTCAATGTGATAAGAGAATGATGAATACCAATTATTAAATATTTTTATATTTCAGGTATTCCACATGCATTATCTCACTCAATATTTTACCTATCGATCCATCATCTATTCAGCCACAGGAGTGGTGCTATTATTTTCCCAGTTTTGCTAATGAAGATAGCGAGGCTCCCAGAAAATAAAATACCTTCCCAACTAAGTAGAAGTACTAGGATCTAATTCCAGTACTTTTTGGGTCCCAAGCTCAGGTTCTTAATCTCTAAAATGCTTCTGGAGTAGAATGAAGACTTTTAAAGCGTGGTACTTTAGATTTAGTCTAATCCTCTTTTACATATGTTTAAATTGACCTCATCTACCAAATTTACTTTTCCTGACTTCCAACTGTGATCATATTTTTGGCTTTTCTAAAATTATTTATATTTTCTTTTTAAAAATTGCTCTTCAGTTTGAAGAAATTTCTCTGCAGTTTTTCCTCTTATTGCTTTTTTTCACACTTACCTTCCCATACTACTTTGTACATAGGATATATAATATATACCTGTTATGGCCTATTACTCTGTCTATAATTTTTATTTATTTATTTTTTTTAAAAGATTTTATTTATTTATTTTTAGAGAGAGGAGAAGGGAGGGAAAAGAGAGGGAGAAAGAGCAATGTATGGTTGCCTCTCACATGGCCCTCACCCGCAACCCAGACATGTGCCCTGACTGGGAATCAAACAAGGACCCTTTGGTTCCCAGCCCATGCTCAATCCACTGAGCTACTCCAGCCAGGGCTCTGTCTATAATTTTTAAATACCATATTCAAAATTACAAGCAAAAAGTGCTAAATTATAAGTTGTGTGGGTTTCTATCAGTTGTAAAAGGCATGTAATTTTGTATTAACAATGCCAGAGGAATACAAAGGAAACCATAAAATAAGATGGTAAAGAAATGTTATTTAATCTAATTTTAATGATTTAAATCCCTGAAGGGCTTAAAACTTTGCCTGCAAGTCATTAAAATTTTATACATCATTTTTGCTTAAGAGGAAATTTCCCCCATGAAATGATTTTGTAACATTGTGTTTGCAGTGTTCATTGTGGTCATTGCCTCAACAGTCCTTCCATTCCTTCCCTTAGCATTTTGCCAGCAAGCACAGCTCCATGGAAGTGGCCCATCATTATGTTATGCAATCATAATGATGCCGTCTTTCTTGTCACAGTGGGTCCCATAATAAAGGGATAGGATCAGCAATGAACAAGTGCACAATTAAGGCCAATGAGACTTAAGGGCAATTGAGGAATTCTGGGGAAGACACTTTCTTGTCCTTCTCAGGAAAAGAGAGTTTTCAGGAGCCAGATATTCTTCTTTTTGGGTGTTATAGAAGCAGACTCTAGAACTGCTGCAGCCAGTCTTCCAACGTGAGAGGAACCAGCCTCAGAATAAAGTTCATCCCACGTAGGGCAAGTAAAAACATACCAACTCTGGAGCCTGTCCTAATGGATCTTCCACTTATGTGAGCCAATCAGTCCTATTTCCTGTTCAAGTTACCTTGGATTGGGTCTTCTATTACTTGATATGTACATAATGAGCCCTTATTGATACATCATTCTTTTTGTTTCTTAATTTCCAATTTCCTTAAAGTGCACAAATATATTAATGCATTATTATGATGTATCCCAGTGTCAGATAATTTAGATCATAGCTCACTAGCAGATACTTTAGAAGAAACTGACTTAGAGGGTCACTTTATGAAAACAATGAAATTGAATTTGGGGGCTCATAGAAACCTTGAGAAATTATGTGAAAGATCTTTGAAATATATAAAGCACACCAATAACAAAAGATAATAATTTCTTTTTAATTCTAATACATTGGGAAAGTATACATCTAATATGTTGGGAATGCCTTTTGATCACTTGCATTATTTTACTGTCAGTGCAAGCCTGTTTAAGCTTCTAGTGACCAACTTGATGTACAAAACTCTGCAATGGCATTATCTGCCTAATGCATCCAGTCAAACAGTGCTGCATGACTGACAGCTTCTCATGACCTGGGTCCTCCCACACTCCCTACTCTACCTGCAAACAGTGGGAACTCTCCGACACACAGCATTAGCTCCAGACTCTTCACAGCTCTCTGTTCCTCCCTTCTTCCTTTCCATATCTACCATCCTAATTTTTACATCTATGCTTTCTGCTTTTTGGTCAAGGCCTCCCCCCTCTCCTCCGAGAATAGAACTCTGCTGTACATAAGCTCTACCACAATATTTGGCTCTTTGGCTCTGATTACACATTACTGTGCATTTACCTCTAATGCTTCTGTTTCCTCTGTAATTAGGTTGTCAGATTACTGAGAGCAAAAATTGTTATTTCGCTTACAATCTTTCCCCTAAAGCCTAAAATACTGTGTAGCAAATATTAAATAAACATTGCTTTATTAATTAATCATGATTTTACTATTATCTTATAGAATATGTCACATGAACCTAGAAAAAACTTTCAATGACTAGATGGACCTAGGGCTGCCAGATTTAGCAAACAAAAATATAGGATGCTCAATTAAATTTACATTTCAGGTAAGTAACAAACTATTTTTTTTAGTATAAGCATATCCAATGGAATATTGGCAGTATAATTATATTTTTAAATTGTCTGCTTTTTAGTTTAAAATTCAAATGTCACTGGGTATTCTTTAGTTCTATCTGGAAATCCTAGATTGGCCTTCCCTACAGAAATACTGTGCTTATTTTTCTAAATTAGAGCTAAGTGGCACATTGTTTACCCTTCCATAGTTTATTCCCCCCTTCCATAGTTTCACTAATAACTCGCATAGCACGTGCAGTTCTCTGCATTGCTTCTCCTGGCAGCGACACAGACAAGCTGAGTGACCCTTGTATGGAAGCTGCCGTGCACGCATGTGTTCAGGGAGGCAAAGATGGATAATATGTCATTTCAGCCTCAAGTAGCTCACAGTCTAGTGGAAGAAAGGAAAGCCCATTTCGGTCCACCCTCCATTTGATATGCAATCCAGACGATAATCTGTTTGGCCAGAGCAATTTTAGGCCTGACCAGCCCTCCTGAGCGAAGATCTAAGATGACACTGTACTCATCGGTTGTCAAAAAAGAAGTACATTGGATTTTGAAGTAAACATTAAATAGTTCTTGCCTTTGAAGTATTTATAAACACCATAATTAATAACCCTAAATGAAAAGAATCATAGTTTGTTTTGATCAGATGCTATACTTAGATTTTGATACAGAATTTAGTTTTATTATAAAAAATTATCTTCCTAGTTCCTGGCTATTGTATGACATTTTTCCCCTCTTAGCCATTGTGCAAATCTTTCACAGAAAAATGTCATGCTGATTAATTAATCTGAGTCACTTACTTAAGTGATTGTTACGGTCTAGCGGTTTAGATTTTGAACCTCTCTACTGTGTGGCCTTCGTCTGCTTTAGCTAATCTTTTATCATCAATATTTTCTGCAATGGGCAACAAGATACAGGAGACATGTTCTTTGCATAGCACCAAGTTACAATGGTTCCGTGTGTGTGTGTGTGCATGTGCACAAAGTTTGATATTAGCTAAAAATGTTTGCTACAGTGTATTTATCGATTGTATGTCACCTAATTGCAGTGATATTTGTAATAATCAAAGATTTTGAATACCCGAAACATTTTCCAGATTAGTATAAACTGCATGTGTGTGTGTTAAAAGTATTTCTTAGACCATATAATTTAAGGTTTTAAAACAATGCTACCTGAACATACAGCACGCAAACTTTTCAGTTCTGAAATAGTGTCATATTTTTCCTTTTTAAAAAACACATAAGCTATCAATCTCAACCTACCAACCTGTGGGGGTCATTTTAAATTAAAATAAAAAGGCGTAATCTAAAAAATGATGATTTCCATGGAGTTTGGTTCTTAAAATATCACATGAGGTTACAAAGGAGATGGCATTCAAAGGTAATTAGGCTATTGGGGAAACTTATACCAATTTGAGTGATTCGTTAATCACCAGGACAGAGGGCTGTAGTTAGCATTATCATTATGCAAGTTTTTGGAAATTATGAAATACTCATTTACAGGGTATATTTTAGGTTGTCAAAAATTACCTTGGGTAGCTCTTCAATTTGATTGGCATCTAGATAAAGCTCCTCTAATGTCCGTTCAAAGTTAAAGACCTCTTTTGGCACCTGCTGAAGGCTGCAGTGGGAGTAGTCTAACACGGAGATGATCTCCTCTTCACCTCGGAAACATCGGCACGGCACCAGACGGCCGATGAGTTTCCGTTTGGTGGCCATCTCCAGGCATTGCACTAAAGAAAAACAGGAAAAAGAAAACACAATAATTTAATCTGCTGCCTTTGGAGGGCATTTTGTAGCATTTCAAACTTAGAAATTTAATGTTGGTATATATTTTATAATTACATAATGCTTCAAAGTTTATATCGGACATGCCCACGCATTATATCACTTAATTCTTAAACAACCCTACAAGGTATGTGAAATAGTTTTATTCTCATTTAACAAAAAAAGAAATGGATTTAGAGAGGTTAAAAACTTCCCATTATCACACAGCAGAACGGGGCAGAATATATCCTGACTCAGTGCAATGCTATTACAATAGTTACACTCTCATTTGAAACATGGATGTATGATATATTTTTAATTTTACACAAATAACAGTGCAGAACAGAAACCTCTAGAAATTGTTGTAAAGTATTTTTCTCCAATTTCTGCAAAATTATTCAAGTTTCACCCCTAAGGTTTGTGATATCTTTTCTTGACCCACAAATTGATTCCTTTGGTCAACATATATTCATTGAATAGCCACTCTGTTTGAGACACCAATCTAGGTATTGGGATACAGTGATAAATTGAGCAAATTCTCTGTTTTTATGAAGCTTATATTTTGTTGGAGCTACAGAACTGAAATATGTGCTTCAGAATGAGGGCCTATCTTTATGAATTCTGTAGTTTTAATGGGAAAAACAACTTGTAATCACCGTAGAAACCTGTGACATCCTTGGCATATCTTTAGGTTAAATTGACTGAATGCCATACACTTTGTACAGATTTGTATAATGGCACCTACACCACTTTATTAAATCTATTGTTTTTCATGTCATTTTTCCAGCAGACTATAATCCTCTTGAAGGTAGACACTGCGTTTTGTTCACTTTTTGCATTTGTCTTGGTGCCAGACACAGAGTAAATATTCAACAACAAATGCAGAATAAACACATGAATGCGTGAATGAATAAATGAACATATTTGGAACCCTTTGCTTCAACCGCATCAGCTACTGATAGTTCATTTGAAAATTTTTTCATTCTAACTACAAGGTCACTATGTCTGTGAATGTCTCCCCAGGAAAAATAATGAATAGTGTTTTCCTCTAAGTTCCCAGAGCACTAATCATGTAGTTTCCTAATTAATTGTACTATTTCCCTATATAATAAGTGAGTTCTGTTGGGACCAAGGACAGGCAATCCCAAGACATCCCAAAATAGCATGTTAATTATTTTGAACTAAACTTACTTAGGAAACTATGCCACAAGAAGAAAACCCTGACTGCTCTGTCCCCCTAAAAGCAGAAAATAAATCTCCACGTGACAGGTGCCCTCTGTGCTCCTGGGCACTGTGACAGCATTACCACAAGATTTAAAAGAACCCAAAGTCTCCATCAAAATAAACACTTTTCGCACAAAATGAAACATCAACAAAATGAAAAGATAACCTATTGAATGGGAGAAGACACTCACTAATGATATATCCAATAAGGAGTTAATATATAAGGTTTATGAAGAACTCATACGACTCAATGACCAAAACTACAAACAATCCAATTAAAAAAGGGGCAGACAACTAGAACAGACAGTCCTCCAAAGAGGACATACAGACAGCCAACAGACATATGAAAAGATGCTTAATGTCACTCACCATCAGAGGAATGCAAATTGAAACCACAATGAGATATCACCTCACACCTGTCAGAATGGCTATCATCAATAACTCAATAAGCAAGTGCTGGTGAGAATGGAGAAAAGGAAACCCTTTGTACTGTTGGTGTGATTGCAAATTGGTGCAGCCACTGTGTAAAACTGTGTGAAGATCCTCAAAACCAAAAAATAGAACTACCCTAGGATCTGGAAATTCCACTTCTTCGAATATATCTGAAGAAATACAAAACACTAATACAAAAATATATATACACCCCTATATTTATTGCAGTGTTATTTACAAGTGCTGAGATCTGGAAGCAACCCCGATTATAGGTTGGTGCCTTTCATGTCTCCACGTGGCATCTAGCAGATATTAAGCAACCAACAAATGCATCTAGTAAGTATCTGACATTTATTAGGCACTTAGTAAATATTTGTTGAGGTTATTGCAGTTGTAAAGGTAAGTGATGATGGCTTAGACTAGAATAGTAGCAGTGAGGATGGAGAGGAGTAATAAATGGGAAAGATATTTAAGAAGCACAATTCAAAGTGTTGGTGGTGGGTTAAAAGAGAGGTGAAAGGGTAGGCTGTGGGGAAAGGAATGTGTCTTAAGAGATTCCCAGGTTTTTCCTCTGAGTCACTAGTAGCCACATGGACCACGCAACTGTGATGCCGACTAAAGGCATATACTCTGTCTCCCTCGACCCTCAGGTGCATAAGGAAGGAATGCTTTTCGTTGTTCAGCGTCTTGAACTTACCCTCGAGTGCTGAAAGATATGGTTATTTTTGATACCTATCTGTTGTTACTACCACAAAATTTTTATTATGAACCAAGAGAAAACAGAATAGCCAGGTATGCACCTGAAGCTTTTGGCCAGAGTGTTCACCGCCCACTAAGACTTTTGGAATTTAATTCATTTATAATGTTTTGCCTTTCATTGACCCAAAATGTAGGCATTTCTGATCATCCTTTCTCATCCCCACAATGTGGGCCCAAAATTCTCTGGCCCAAATTCTCTTTCCTCTACTCCCTCTGCACTCGGAGGTTATGCCTTCTAGCATGCTCAGCCACTTCAATGAGCCTCATCCTCTCACTGAATGCTCCCTCCCCATTGCATTCTCAACTGCAACTTGGTTCACAAAGCTTTACAAGTGGAGCATGATACTTTCAAACACCTTAGGGTTGGAAAGTAGAATTATCTTCTTTGTTCTCTAAAAAACTATTACTCTTCTCTCATCCTATAAAATCTCTGTCCTTTGATGGTCTCATTACCTGGCAGTAACATCTCTCTGGCCTTCCCCCTACCACTAACTTATCAGCTCCTGAACTTCCTCTCCACCCATTGATAACTTCGGTATCTAATTCATGGACTCTCTTTTCAGTTCCTGACCTATGCCCCCTACCCATAATAACTTTCAACTTTTTAGAGCTTTTTTCTACCCCAACTTTCTATTTTTTTTTTTTAAGATTTTTTATTTATTTATTTTCAGAGAGAGGAGTAGGGAGAGAGAAAGAGCAATGTATGGTTGCCTCTCACATGGCCCTCACCGGGGACCTGGCCTGCAACCCAGGCATGTGCCCTGACTGGGAATCAAACCAGGACTCTCTGGTTCCCAGCCCGCACTCAATTCACTGAGCTACACCAGCTGGGCCTACCCCAACTTTCTAAATAACTTGATCATGGCGCTAGTTTTGATTTTTCAACTACAGGTTTCTAGTACAAAATGTGGCAGTTTATTTTTTTCTAATACATTCTCACATACTTCTAACATATAGGTACATAGATATATTTTTAAATTAATAGTATTTATTTTATGATGATATATACACTGCAATTCAATCACATTTTATTTCTTGGGCATCTTTTTGTTTCTTTAAAAATTGCCTCTTGTTTTCTTTGCTTGGTTTTTCTATGTATCTTCCATGAACTTAATATCCTATCTCCTCTTGACATAGTTAAACACATGTAATTTGGTTTTTAATCACCGCCCCTCCCCTGAAATAATCCTTCAGGAGTACTGGATCTTCCTGTTCCTGTCTGGGTTGGTTGCTTTTCTGGACCTGATATTATCTGTCATCTGGAATGTCTCTTCACTATTATTCTGTGAATTTTGCATTTCTTTATCATGTTATATCTATTATCTCCTGGATCCCATGTCTTTCTGCTTTTCAGACTTGTTGGGATATAACATCCGATGGTGGAATATAACATTTAATAACTTACTGAGAAAGCATCTATGGTAAGTACATTTTTGGAGAACTTTAAAAGTCTGAACATGGCTTTATTTCACCCACAAGCAATTGAAAGTTTGGCTGAATGTATACTTCCAAGTCAGAAATAATTTTCCTTCCGTATTTGAAGGGATTTTAAATTTATTATTTCTAGTTTTTAAAATTGTTGCTAGGAAATCCAGTCCCATTACTATTTAAAATCCTGTTTTACACCCACATTCCCTTCCACCAGAATATTTTTGAATTTTTATCTTGTCTGCAGTCTTTTGAAATTTCATGACAATGTGTCTTGATGTGTGCTTTTTAAAAAATTCCATTGTACTGGGTGCTTGATGGGCCTTTTCACTTTGGAGACACTTACCCTTCAATTATGTTTCATTTTCTATTATTATTTAATTTATAATTTCCTGATCTTCATTGTTTTCATTTTCCCTTTTTTCTGCAATCCTGATTAGCTGGATGTAGGACCTACCGCATAGATCTCTCTTGTGACTATTTTTTTCTCTTGTATTTTTATATCTGTGCCTTGTTATTCTATTTTCTGAGAGATTTTTCAACTTTACCTTCTGAATCCATCGACTCTATTATCTACATCCAATAGCACATTTTTACTCTCCAGACTTATCTGTCGCTTCCTAAATGCACGCTCCTCTTTCATAGAGCCCTGTTTGCGTTTCAGGGGGCCAAAACATGTGCACGTTCTCTCCGAAGATATTTTAAGCCATGTACTTTAAATCTTTTCTTCCTGTTTCTTGTGTTATTTTTGAGTTCTATTTTCTGATTGTTTACTTAGGTTTTTATCTTACATGATAGGGATTAAAAAAAATAACAAATCTGATGATCCCTGGCTGTCCTTCAATGCTGAAGAGTGAAGCTCTAAAACACCAATTGGAGGCTTTGTATGCATAAGAGGTTTCACTGCAGGATGATCTGGCAGCAAGCCAAAGAATATTCTCCCCTTCTGTCTGGGGCAGAGCTACGCAGTTCTGTATAGAGAAATTCTGTCAATTTTCCTATTTTCAGTATGAGTCTCTTCAGTTCTCTCCTGGTACCTGTTGTCTTTAACACTCTAAAGAGGTCTCTGGGATAAATAAATTTTCATATCTATTTGTGTAGCCAATAATGTAGCTAATAATGTACTTTGTATGTAGATGAATATGAACTATATCTTTAGGCCCTGTCTTCTCAAAATTTGTTGAAATTTCTTATCTCTTGATATCTTCTTTCCTATTTTCTCTGTCCTTGTGATTGTATGTATATTTTAAAATTCCTTTAATACAGTAGAATCTTGGATGTGAGAATAGATAAATAAGGAAGGTGGGAGATTAACTTCCATGTCCTTTAGTTGCTTTCGTACTTTTAACCCCTTATTACTTGACTTATTTGGAGTACTTGGCAGAGAACTACATCTTTCTTTGGGAAACACTCCCTTCCATTGTCTGCCCTGACATCACGCTCCTTTGACCTTTATCCTTGCACTTCATTTCCTCCATTCCAGTCTTTCGAGAAGGTGCCATCTTCTCTACCGAGGACTGAGCTTTATAGCATTAGCGTCCCCCAACCCCCAGGACTGTTCCTGTCTAATTACACACTCTCTCCCTTTTCAATCTCATTCACTTTTTGCAACTCTCACTTCATTCAACTTTGATGAGTGGATGTTTGTAAAAACAGTTTTTATCTCTACTCGGATTTATTTTGCTTATCATTTCACTTTATATTTTACTGGCATCTCAAATGTAAGTGTTTAAAATTAAAATGATGCTCTTGAAAATTAGGGAACTCATCATGAGGGTCAAGACTATGGAGCTATCTCCCTGGCTGTGTGACTCTGGACACATTATTTTAACTCTATCAGTTTAGTCATCTATAAAATAACAGAGTCCATACAAAACACTTAAATTATGTCTTCAAGTTTTAAGCATTCGCAATGGCAGCGACTACTCTTCTGCCCAAATCTCCACCCTCTCCTGTGTTCATCTCAGTGAATGGTGATACCATTCACCTGGTTTCTCCACATAGAAACTTTGGTGCTGTTCTTGACTCCCCTAAGTTTGCTCACTTCCCACATTTGTCACTATGTCCTAACCATTAAATAGCCTAAACATTTCTTGAACCAAGATTATTTTTATTCATTTCAACTGCTCAGCAACCTAGCTCAATCTATTATCTCTTGCATTTATACACATTTCCCTCTTTCTATGGTTTCTCCTCCACAGTGCAGCTGGAGTGACTTTTTAAAAACACAGATATTATGTTGTCACCCTCTTGGTACAAATACTTCAGTGACTCCCCTCTGACTTTAGGCACAGTCCAGACTTTTCACTCTGGCCTGCCGAGGGTGATAATGTCCTGTGGCCCGACCGCTGCCTCCCACCTTCATTCTTCTCATGCCTTCTGTGCTTTTGCATTCACAGCTTCTCTCACATTCGTTCCTTAGACTACATAATCTTTCTTATACTAAGGCCCTCAGCAAAAAAATTAGATTAAGAAGGGAAAATAGCCTCTTCTTATTCATCAAGGCAGGTTATGATGCTTGATCATATGTTCTAATGATATACTGCAATTTTCTTGGATCACATTTTAATTACTTAATTCAATATCGGTCTTGTTTACTAGATTGAAATTTTTGTGAGGACAGGGACAATGTTCAGTATGTTCAACCATTCATATTTCCAATGCTTTTCTAGTTTCTGGTTCAAAGTTGATACTTCAAAAAATATTAGCTATATTAGCAAATGAATATGGGAGCTAAGATGATTATAACTTTTATTTGTAGAGTCTGGGCAAAAAATTTCAAAACAACTTATAATTTATTACCATGGATATTTTTCATAAAAATAGGCATTCATATATTATTTTTTATATCTTAATAATAACTAATTAAGCTTTAGTGTCTGTGATGTGCATAAAGTCACACAGAATAATGAGTAGACCTGAGATTGAATCTCATATTTCTTTACCCCTGAACCATTGATTTTTTTCATTAGCAGTTCCTGCATTACATGAATAGCAATATATATACATTAGCATATGATAATTTACAGACATGACTTTATTACCAGTTCTCTCTCACACACATACACATACATACACACATGACAGTGATTTTCTTTTTTTGTTTTTTAACTATATTTTATTGATTATGCTGTTACAATTGTCCCACTCTTCCCCCCCTTCTTGCCCCCACCCTCTTGCCCCCACTTTCCCCACCCTTTAGTTTTGTCCATAGGTCATACACATAAGTCCTTCTGCTTCTGCACTTCCTATACTATGCTTAACCTCCCCCTGTCTGTTGTCTACCTCCCATTTATGCTACTTATTCTGTGCCCCATTCCCACCCTATCCCCCTACCACTCCCCTGTTGATATTCCTCCATACCTTATATAACTCCCTTTAACATTTCATACAATAAAGGCTGGGTGGTGATGAACTTCTTGAACTTGACCTTATCTGAGAAGCACTTTATCTGCCCTTCCATTCTAAATGAAAACTTTGCTGGATAAAGTATTCTTGGATCTAGATCCTTGCCTTTCATGACTTGAATGAAAAACAGAATGAAGGGGTGGCAGTTAGGGAAATAACATTGTCCTCTTTCCTGTTGATCAGTTTTAAAGACTTTTTTGAATGCCAAAAAACTGGAAATGTAATATAGTAGAATTGAGAAAGTTTTCAGAAGTTGTGTAAGCACAAAACACAAGAAAGTACATATGCATTACATACATGCTACACAGAAGCACCTATATATTTTTTCTGAAACATGACCACTGCCTAGCATACCACATAGGCATGTAGCTTCATGCCCAGTGTTTGGAGTTTAACTCAGAAATTCTCTGATTTATTGTGTTACTACATATCTGTAGCACGCACCAAAAGAGGAATTCTTAGATTTTCACTTTTTCAAGAAGATTTAAAGAGGCAAAAGCAAAACAAGTACTCATCTTTCCCTGGTAAGGTCCTTACAATAAATTCCTTGAAATCAAATACAAGAGCATTTTTTTTCTGGATACTCACAATACTGCATTGATTCCCTTCTCTTCTGAATCATATATTTTAAAAAATGTATAAATTGAATAGCTAAAGGGGATTTTTTTCTATAATCACAGTGTACAGTCAACAGCCTCCCTTTCAACATTCTTCCAGAATCAAAGGCATTTAAAAAGCAGGGCTTGCTAACATGGCCTGACCTAGTTGACGTAAAAGGAAGACTCATCTGCCTACATTCCTCAAATCCTTCTCTATTGGTCATTTATGCCCAAAAGAACTTCAACCATTTGAGAATTATGCCTGCAGTAGTTGACCCAAGCTGTAAGAACACAGGTGACAAAATACCAGACTTTTAACACCTTTGCCTCCCTTACGATTTTGTACCTATGTCTACTCATGTTATCCTTGCATAATATTTCATACCTTGAAAGATAAGGGATAAAGGAAGCTCAATCTTTCCAAGATTTTTTGTGTGACAAATATTCTGGCTTTCCTCATTAGTTGGCACAGATTTAAATTTTTCAAATGACAAATGTTTCTAATTTATTCACTGAGAAACCCTTTGCTTCACTAAATGTGCCACAGGGATGTGGAAAACTGCCAATTTCTCTCCATGTCCTAATTCAAGAAACATCTTTAAAACTATTACTCAACCTCAAGTAGGTCCCCGAAACCCCCTTATCAAGATAACATGCTTGTTGGTTCTAGAACTCCAAGTAGAGCGTCTGAGGTTTGTTTGTATTTTGACTGTTAAAATGATTGTTATTCACAAATACTCATATTTCATGGGTTTGTTTTCTTTTTATCATTACAGTATCTGAAAACCTATAATTATTTTACATGATTGATTTGCTATCAATACATGGACACCAGTTTGTTTTGATAAAGATCAATGAATTATCATTAGGACACATCCATTTTTTTTCTTTAGCATCAATATGAAAACAAGAACTCTTTCTTTTTTATGGATG